>JAHWFP010137969.1:0-26866 GCA_023313725.1 Lithobius niger | reverse complement strand
TCCGCGCCAACTTCCGGTAATGAGTATATAACCCCAGACCCAGAGACACTCGTTAGCACAGCTCAAGGATTCTCAAAGCTAGAGGTCGCTACGCCGGTCGGGCGTGGAGATGCCGCGGTCCGATGGTTGCCATGCCGGGCAAAGGTAGTGGTTCGTATCGTACTTAGTTTAGCTTTAAAAATTTAATTTTTGGAAACTCCATTCAAAATTTATAGTTTAAACTTAACTAAACCTCGTAGCTTTAGAAGGTAAATTTATGGTGCGTCAAGCCCAACGGCATTTCGGACGTTGGCGGCCGTAATTTAAGGGTTCACGGTCCCTTACTAAAAACCAGCTTTCATTATTTTGTTTCTTTAAACGCAGTTTAATGTAAACAGGGACGGTTTGATCTTCGTGGACGGTTGCTTTGATTAAACGCTCGGATCCACTTTATATGTAGCCGAGGCTTTATAATTTAAGGAGTTGACTTATCAACAGCAACTCTGGGAGGTTTAATGCTTAGTTAATTCACGGTTGAAACATAACTGTTATTTAGGTCTACTATTACTAGACAGCCGAGGCTGTTCGTAATTTAGAGGGCTCTTTTGCGAAATCCCCTTGTGCCTATACAAATCACTTTTTCTATTTGAAATTGTTTTAACTGAACATCGTGTTTGTTCTAGTGTTGAATTTTACTGTAAATTCCCTGTGTTGTTTATAAACTAACTCAGTTGTAAATTTGCCAAATGTAAATGTAAAGTGCGTTTTGATTTTTAACATGTTTGTTCAAAAATAAAACCAGGAGTTTAAAACCCAGTTGGTTTACTCGTCCGTCGTTCGCTAGAAGTAAGAAATTAAGACAATTCTCTTAAACTTAGCTTAGCTAGCCTAATTTTCCCACCTTGGTGGCAGCGTTACCGTTTATTATTACAGTTAGCCTACAATATTAGGACATGTGTAGCTCCATTCCCTACGCCGGGACTGTAGCTGTTGTGCTTGTTTGAAACAAAAAGTACCCAAAAGTAATAGTAAGAAGATCTAGTTACACCAGGCGAGCGGCGATGTTACAAGCACCTACCCCGTCGTAGCATCCGCCGTTACAGTCCATTCCGACTTCGGCATGGTTGAGGAGCTAACATTTATTGTAATTGTGGGTGCCCACAGTAAATTACCGGTAGTGTACTTCATGAAAAAAACTACATCTGAAAAAGTTATTGAACTTTTTGAGATTTTACATGGCTGATTATGGGCAAATGTTGTGCCTTGTGACTGACAATGGGCCATAATGGACTTCTGCCGAATTTCAGAAATTTGTTAGAACCTGTGGAATGCGCTATTTAACTAGTGGCTGTATGACCCAAAGCAAAATGGATTTGGAAAAGCGTACATCTGCGAATTAAAAAAAGCATTAAAAGCCACGCGTAAAGAGGGCAAAACTATCAAGCAGTCCTTAAATGAGTTTCATATAGCCAGCCGAAATTGCCCTAACACAGTGCCAGGTGAAACGCCAGCTAAATTGTTTCTAGGACGTGTAGTTCGAACTTGTTTCGACTTGCTAAAACCAAAGTTTACACCAAAAAATTAGAATAAAGCAAGACAAAACTAACGAGTTCAGCACACAAAAAGCAAGAAAAATTCACTGTATATCCACCAATATGGAAGCATGATTATACCATTGCGAAACGATTATGGCAGGAGGCTGTAGTTTGGGAGTGCCTTGAAAATTCTAACTATCAAGTGTTTACTTCAAGTGGTATTAAATTGCGCCATTAGCCAAATTCGAGCACGCCTGCCTAATGAAGAACTAAACGATGATGGTTCTGCAACGAAACACACGCAGCTTGCAGAAAAAGACGATATTTCAAACTGCACAAAATCCTGTTCAACTTCCCGTTGTTTCTCCAATGCAAATGAGCAGGAAAGATCGCAGAAAATCAGTCCATCCAATCCCTCCATTCAATAAGGATGCAAATTTGAAAACATCACCTAATATAGACATCGTACCACCTATTGTCGGAAGTACGCTAAGAAAACGTCACCATTCATCACGTAATCGCATGTCACCAGAGCAAGAAATCAGCGAAGAAGAAAAATATCCAAAGTCTGTTAGAAAATGTCGATTTTTCGCAAGATGAAAGAGAAATTCTAGCGCTTAATGAATCAGAATCACGTTGTAAATCCAATGGCCGAAATCAACAAGGCCAATAGGTCCCGAATGTTGTTGCCGACATTGAAAACTCTGATTCACACTCTACTCTTTCAGAACACGCAATCGCAGGAAGTTCTAAAACTAGCGCAATACGAAAAATAACTCCGTAAATTTCGCTAGCAAAACGCCGTGGCAAACGTAAAAGAGTTAAACCAATTAAGTTAGACCTTTGAATGAATTCTGTTGCTTGAATAAATTGCTAATGCTATATTTTTCTATGCTTCAGATAGTTAGCTGAACCAGTTTGCAGATTTCAGTCCTAATGTAATAAAAAATTAACCTATTGTACAGATGGTACCGGTAACAAGTTGTAACGTTTTTGTTTGTAACTAGTTTTAGGTGTGCTCATTTAAATTGAGATTGTTAATTTTTCAAATTAATAAATTTAAAATTTAATGTTGACCATGGTTTTACGTGTGGAAGAGTAACTTCGATTAAATGTTTGTACACAAGTTAATTGTGAACACGTTTAGTCTTCAGTTTAAAAATGTTCTGAGTATCAGGAAAACGAGCTAGTCAATCGTTAATCGTAGCCTGGTAGATACAGACCTTTTTAGAGATTTTAAAACACAAACTGTTGTAACTTGTGGTATTTGTTTACATGTTACTTATCCTGTCTAATGCACTATGTATTATTTTCTATTTTCTGTATTGAGGAAAGCAATCGCTCGTGGAGAATCAAAAGGCGAGTGTCTCAAAGTGTTCAAAAATATCGACATGGTAACACCATCTATTGGCAGAATTGTGCGACCTAGAAAAGATGTCCTCAAAAGTGATAAAAGCCTAACGCAAGCCATCCTGTTGACGACCATATTTCGATATGATGATTTGAAAATACCAGCTCAACTTTTAAATCTTGAGAATTCGACCAACTACGTCTAAAATTGTTTGATATTTTGTTTAAATTGTGAAGTTTAATTTTGTTGTATCAGTAAAAAGAAAATTGCAAGGTTTATGTTGCAGGTTGAGGCCATTAGTGTTGATGCTGATGCAGGTTTGTCATATGTTTAAAGAAAAAACATTTAATAATTCTACAGATAGCTACGTGAATTGTACTGACTTTTGCAGACTGTATTGATATTTTTGCGGTCAGTAATAATAAAAGCAGAATAAATTTTAAAGTTGTATAAATTCTCTATAATTGTGAATCAGCAGACTTTGATGCTGATTAACTTGTAGAATGTTGCAATAGTGTAAAAATGGGCAGACCAGCCAAACTAGTATTATAACCTGGCTTCCATTTTTTGGAGGAGGGATTGGTCTGTACCAGACTAATTCAGGTGTGCGCACCTTGCTTGCAAACACCCATTGATTAACTTAGCCTTGCACTTATGATGCTATGATCCGATTTGATAACACCTGGTGTATCTTTCTAATATACGTTGTTGTTTGACCAATCATGCATTCATATGTAAAGTGAGCTACCTGTTACAAGCTGATGCAGAGCTCATAATAAACGCTCGTTACCAACCGTCCACATCTGCCTATCCTTTCTAGCAATTAGGATAGTTTGCTTTAGTTAGCAATAACTATAAGAATGTGAAGTCCAAATACACATCAGGCATAGCTTAATTATTCAACTCACCCATATGAAACTGGTGCTTCTACAACTTTCATTGCTACTTTAGCTGTTCGAATATACGGTATACCTGAAACAGAAACATATCAGGCGTGTATGAAGCATTCATTTATTTTATGTTTATTTTATTCTTGTGAACTATATTAGCAACTTTAGCAAGTGTTCCAAATCGTCCCGTAGGGCATTGGGCTTTCACTGGCTAGTAACATCCGTTTTGTAACATTGCCAAAAAAAATGGTCACGTTGCAATTTAACCTCCCACCACATTTGCCTCTTCTCCACCAGTAAAAACAAGTAGCTCTATAAAAAAGCTTGAATCCTGTGATATCAGAAAGTAATGGATAGAGGTATGTGAATAGAATAGTAAAATTTGAATGACTGTTTGATTCAGAATTATCTTACTTTACGTGCACGCCTCTATACAGCGGTGTAATGAATTTAGGCTGTGCCCCTAAGAAAAAAACACGTTGTGCCCTCCCCCTACCTAAGAAGATGATTTTTCTACAAACGTGTAATAGCCTATACTCCTATACACTGTAGCATTATACACTGTTTACGATTAATTTGTTCCCCATTTGGCCAGATCAGGTGCCCCAGTCATATACTGGTTCAACTCGGAACCCATCCTGCAAATCTTCTAGTAAAATTTTACGTTTGCACGTATTGGTAAAAATAGGATGAAAGGCATTGCTTTCAAAGGCATTGCTTTCGTTTAAACTTACCGGTCATAACGGATAGTGTTGTAAAATAGAACCAAAAATTAAAGTAAACAAATATTTGCCACTGAAATTGGCCAGACAAATGACACTTCGTAAAAAAACATGTTGAAATTGCATAAAATCTCAATAATTATTTTTTGCATTTAGGATGTAAAACAGAACCAAGAATTAAATAAATATTGGTCACTGAAACTGGCTGGGCAAATAAAAGCAACGTGTAAAAGATCCTACGACAATGTTAGCAAAATTGTCCCTCACGAGATAACCTTTTCTTTTTCCTTTTTCCAATGATAAAAACTTGTTTAAATTGCGTAAACCTCACATTTTTTTTGCATTTAGAGTGTTCAATCTAAAAATGTCGTAGCGCTTACTTTAAAATACGGGAATATCTTCGTAATCGTAGCACAGTATACGCACAATTTCAAATAAATCTAGACACACGCTAGTCAAGCCAAGTAACAGTAGATCATCCCATTGTAGACATCTGATTGTTAATGATAAAAAGGCGGCTCACTAGCAGACATGTGTCTGTTAACTGTAAGCAACTGAAAGCATATTTTGGCATATTGAGGATAAATCCCAATGAGACAGAAATGTTTCAAATAGTGGAAAATGTAAGGGGAAGGGTCAGAGATTAAGAAAAAGAACATTTTGCCGGCCCCCAGGCAGGCCAGCTAAAAATGGTTTCTTTTTCCCTAAAACATCCTTAACCTGAAAATTTTAGCATTACATTCCTCGAATGTGATGTTCCCCTGGAGGTTTCTTCCGGTGCGCATGCGCCTGCTTGCATATCCCTACTGCGCATGCGCGTGGCAGTCCTCCCTTATAAAAGCGACAGCATGCACGCTATCGGCGTTCATTTTCCTCTCAATGTGTCAGGCGGTGACTCGAGAGGGGAGGCAGGGGGGAGTTAGGTTAAGTATGTTTTAGGCAAAAAGAAACCATTTTTAGCCGACCTGGCTGGGGGCCGGCAAAATGTCCTTTATTTTTTGCCAAAACATCTTAACCTGATAATTTTAGCATTATCAGGAGACCTCGTCAGCGACTGGTGGCGGGCATTGCCCTGACGGGCGCCCAGGCATGCAAGCAGGCGTTCCCCCAAAAAATTTTAGTCTGAAAGAGAAAAATTTGAACTTTATTCAGAACAGCGTGGAAACAGGAACTTTGATCTCTTTCGTAGGGATTGGTGGCCCTGAAAAGGGCAGTTGTTTGAGGGACTTGCTTCCTTCTGGATGGCTTGCTTCTCTCAGGATGGCTTGCTTTTGCTTCGTTCTGAGTGCTTAATGGGGGTTTGACCACGGTTCTGGCTGCGACGATTGGTCCCAGCCGGTGTAGTCCTGTTTCTTCCCTCGACATGTCCCTCAGGTAGTGGGAGGTGAAGGTTGATTGATGGCGCCATTATGCTGCTGCCAGGATTTCTTTTATCGGGATGGCGTTGTGGTGGGCCCATGATGTGGCGATAGCTCTTACTTCATGAGCCGTCACTCTCATGCTCTCGTTCATGGTTTGTTTTTCATATGCTGCCTCGATGGTTTTCTTGATCCACCGTGATACCATGGCGGCTGAGGTTTCGGCGGTTCGGGGATCTACTGGTAAAAAAAGTTGGTTTCAGCCTCGACGGATGTCCTCGTGACGTGTCCGAGCCCAAATAGAACCGTAATGCTCTGACTGGACAAAGGCGGCGTTCAGGTTCGTTTCCTACTAGAGTGGACAAGGCAAGAAAAGTAATTGGTTTCGGCGGGTTCTGAAGGTTTTTGTGTCTTTGCTCTGAATGTTGACCTTGGGTATAGTGTGACGGAGGAGAAGTTGGGGCCGAAAATGCAGTATGCTGGGTCTGCTGAGAGGGCTGGAATTTCAGAACAACGAAGGCTGGCTGCTAGAGTAACGAGGAAAACAGTTTTGCGAGTCATGAGATGGAGGGAGCTGTCTTGCAGCGGTTCGTATGGTTCCCCCATTAGGGACTGGAGAATGAGCGATAGGTCCCAGTCCGTTATTGTTCTTCTGGTTGTGGGTCTTTCGTTTTCGAATGAGCGTAGGAGGGCTGAAATGCGATAGTCATCAAGTAAGTTGGTGTTGTTGGCGGCTTTGAAGACAATGTTTAGAGCAGAGCGATAGACCAGGATTGTGGAACCTTTGAGTTTGTCAATGTTGAACAAGTTTGTGAAGAATTTCAGAAGGGTGGGAAGAGTTGGGTTGATTGGATTAGCTTGTTTTGTGATACACCAACGAATCCATTTTGACCAATGGTTAGTGGAGTCCCTGGTAGCTTTTGAGGCGATGCGTTCGGCCTCTTCTCGATGAATTCCAGCCTTTTTGAGGAGTTTGACGATAGTAGCCACCAGTGTAGGTTGAGGTTCGGCAGGTTCGGGTGTAGCTTTGTTCCCTTCTGTTGTGACAGGAGATCTGGATGAAGGGGTAGACTTCTTGGAGTGTCGACTACTAGGTCCAGAAGGAGTGGGAACTATGCTGCTGATGGCCACAGAGGAGCTATGAGCAAGAATAAGTTCTGACTTTCTTGTATTTTTTGAAGAACTTGTGGAAGAAGCTGAGGGGGGGGGGGGGGAAGAGGTAGGCGTATAGATTGTGCCATGGAAATGTCAGGGCGTCGACTGCTACCGCTGTTTCGTCCGGAATCGGGCTGATGTAAAGGGGAAGTCTGGCATTGTGCTTCGTGGCGAATAGGTCCAGCATTGGAGTGCCCCATATAGTGAAGAGAGATTCGCAAATGGATTTCTTGAGGCACCATTCGCCCATCGGAGCTTTCTGGCGTGACAGAGAGTCGGCAATAACATTCCTGTTGCCTGGGATGTGGAGAGGCAGGAGTGTGATGTTGTGTGGAATGCAAAGGTTGAAGATTTCTGAAGTTAGACTGTGCAGGGATCTGGATTTTGTTCCCCCTTCCCTCCTGATATAGGCCAGTGCAGTCGTGTTGTCGGCCTGGACTTGTATCGTTTTGCTTTGGATCTTTGGGAGGAAGTGTTGTAGGGCGAATAGGATTGCTCGGAGCTCGAGGATGTTGATGTGGTCCTTGCGTGTTGGAGGCCAAAGGCCCGAGACTTCCTGAGTTCCTAGATGTGCACCCCAGCCAGTTTTCGATACGTCGGTGAAGAGGAGCAAATCGGGTGGGGGTTTGTGAAGAGGTTGTGTCTTAGTGAGATTGGTGACATCCGACTACCAGAGAAGGGAGTCTAGAGGGAAGTCGGGACTGAAGGGAATTAGTTTGTCCGGTAGGTCTTGATTGATTGTCCAATTGTCTATGCGGTGGTGGTGGAGCGGCCTGACCATACAACGACCGTAGGGGATGAGGTTCGCCATTGCGTCCATTTTCCCAATGAGGGAGTTCAATTCCTGAGGAGAGAAGCTTGTTTTTGACCGAAAGAGACGAGTGTGTTGAAGGAGGTCTTCTATTCGTTCCGGAGAGGGTGCAATCGTTGCTGATTGTAGGTCGAAGTAAGCTCCGAGGAACGTGAAGGATTGAGCGGGCAAGAGGCGTGACTTTGCATAGTTTATTCCGAAGCCCAGATGGTTTAGAAGGGAGATGGTCTTGTCTCTGTTGAGTTTCAGAGTGTGGGGGTCCAGGTTGTTGAGGGCCCAGTCGTCTAGATAAGCACTGGCTTGAATTTGGTGTTGGTGTAAGTTTGCCAGTATTGTGAATATTCTCGGAGCTGCGTTTAGGCCGAGGGAAGGTAACGGAATTCGTAGACCTTTTGGTTGTAGATGAAGCGAAAGAGATGCGTGATCGCTGGATGGAGCGGGACGTGAAGATAGGCGTCTTCCAGATCGATCGAGACTGTCCAGTCGTTTTGTTTGAACGAAAGACGGATGGACTCGAGAGTTTCCATCTTGAAATGATCGTTTTGGATGAATTTGTTGAGGGGTTTCATGTTGAAAATTAAACGGGAGTCTCCTGACTTCTTTGGTCGGGTGAAGATGGAGCTGTAAAAGCCCGGGCCTGGCTTACGGCATTCCTTTACCTCTTCATTCCGCAGGAGTTCCGTGACTTCCAACGAAAGAGACGGAGTTGACGGTGGGGAGAATTCCCATGGCGGGGAAGTTAAGAGTGGTGGGCTGGTTAGGAACGTCGGACGAAAGCCGTGTCTAATGATGGAAAGTACTTCTTTGTTTTTTGTTAGTGACTGCCAGGTTGGGAGAAAGTGGCGAAGTCTTGCGCCGACTGGAAGGCAGAATAGGCGGGAGGTGTCATTGTTGATTCTTGCGAAAGGAGCTCCTGCCCCCTGGCGACGAGTGGTGGCTTCGACGATCGGGAGTTGCGGCTCGCTTCTGCTGGTTGCGTTGGCCGGAACGAAAGCGGGCCTGGTCCGTCCGAAAGGGCTGCGAATTCCTCGACTGAAAGTGGGAATCGTTTGGACGGGATGTCTGTGAGGGGGCCGGTGGTTTGTTCCAGTCGTCCGGCGGAGGTCGAGGATTGGATTGCTTGTTCTTCTGAAATGAACGGTTAGCAGGAGAAATGTGTTTTTGTGGCTTGGGTTTCCTAGAGATTTCAAGATGTGGGGCGAGCGTCAGGATGAGACCTCGGAAAAGGGTGTCCGATTCATGGATGGGCTGGTTGCGGAGCCGGTGTTTCGTTGAAATATTTAAGTTTTTGGAGGACGAAAGAGCAATCTCCCGGAGGAGGAGAGTGTTGTTAAAAAGGGCTCTGGTTGCCCAGTTGATGGAGTGATAAGTGGCAAAACTTGCCTTTTGGAAGAGTTGCGTAATTAGGGATGAAAGGTTGCGTATCTCTTCAGGGCTTGCGTCCGCAGATAATTTCTCACACAGAGCGTAGACCGCGGTGTTGAGGACATCGGCTTGTGATGCGGCACGTAGACTCAGTCGAAAGCACTTGTCGTGTTCGTAGAGGACGAAAGTAGGGACGTCAAGCTTTTTTGGGAATAGTTAAAGCAGTGCCGAAATCCATCTTCACCTCGCTGCCAAGGAATTCACATTCCGAGTAAGTTGCAAAGTCGTTCGGGTTAGTAGCTCCATCACCTAGCGGACGAAAGAAGCTGTTCTAACGGCCTGGACGAGGTGGTGGGGATTCTTTGTCGAGGACGAGGAGATTAGCCTTGCCGAGCAAGGAGCCTTCATTTCGTAGGAGACAAGTCAACAGCGTAGTGGATTGGCCGAGGAGGTTCCGAGGTTTAGAATCTTGTCTCTTCGGGCAAACCCAAATCCTGTTTTCAGGCCACGGTTAATCACAGGAGTGTCAGCCGTCTGAGAAGGCTTGAAAAGAAAACAGTCGGGAACGGTTTCTTCGACAGTTTTCAGAAGCGAAGCGAGTGGGAGAGTTTGTTCAACAGCGGCTTTATCTGGGAAATGGATCCTTCTGCCGGACGAAAGAGGGATGGCGGATGACGGCACCGTTAGGAGTGCCGGGAGGTCGGGCGGGAGAGAGGCTCTCGGACGAGAGGGGGAGGTAGACTTTCGTTTCTTCTGAGTGGTCGAAGGAGATGTTAAGCCACGTTTAGAGATGTTGAGCCACGTTTAAAGATGTTAACCATGTTGAGATGTTTACGTGAGTCATGGCTGGGATTGATGCAAACCAGTCTTGCATGCGGGCATGACGAACAGAGGACGTGCAAGAGGGAGGGTGCTTGGAGTTGGCTTGCATCTTTCGGACAGTGTCATGACCAATGTTCCGGACTTCGCTGCGGGAGACGCTCCGATCTTTACGGGAAGAGTTGGATGATAAATCCAATGGAGTGTTGCGGGCGGGCGAACGGGAAGCTGCCGTTGCGTGCAAAAGAAATTTCTTGGCGTCGCGGTAGATGTTTTTCGCTCGTCGAAAATCAGCCTATAGAGACGATAAATCCATTGGTTTGGCAGGTGGGGTGTGCAAGGGAGAGTCCGAGGGGACGTTAGTACTTGCAGGCGGAACTTCAGTGAAGGAGACGGCAGGGATCGGACCGACGGCAGCAAGGTCAAGGGCGGAGATCCAGCGATTGCCAAGGGAGAAAACAGTTGCTTGCGGACGAAGGAGAGCATGAGAGGGAGCAGCAGGAGAAGCGGGAGCTTCGGATGCGGCGGCCATCATCGGGTAGAATCCAATTTTCGTGCGAAAGCGGGGAACTTCGGCACGAGGTGACGCAGAGACACCTCTGGAGGAAAATGAATGCCGATAGCGTGCACACTGTCGCTCTTATAAGGGAGGACTGCCACGCACATGCGCAGTACGGATATGCAAGCAGGCGCCTGCGCACCAGAAGAAACCGACAGGGGAACATCACATTCGAGGAAGGTAATGCTAAAATTATCAGGTTAAGATGTTTTGGCAAAAAAGAAACTAAAATTTAAAGGATGAGTCTTAGTCCAGTTGCCAAATGCTGATTTTTGGCCTAACCTAAAAAATTCGTCTGCAAAAAATGTTTTTGCGCAGAGATGTTCTACAATATGTCCTTACTCCAAAACATAATGATGCCACCTTGGCACCCTTGGGGAATTCAAGATGGCGTCCAAAATGTGTGACAAAAAACTGTTTTTTGCTTCTAGCGTCTAAATTGTTCATCCCATTGAAAATTAACCAGTTACTAATTACGTTTAGAATAAACTTTCCTTCAAAAAAGGTTCTATTCATATTTTTGGTAAAATTCGTACCTCTTGCCGAAATTCGTTATTTAAGTTAATTTAGTCCGTTTACGCATGTTACATACTACTGTGTATAATATATGTTACAATTCCGGACTTTAAAGAGCTGCAGACTGCAGTACCCGTTCTAATTCGAAAAAATGGAGCGTGATTAGGCTTAGATGAAAGATGAAGATGTATATTTTACAACAAGGGTAATTAAAACTATTTATATTAATTAGGAACTAAGCTATGGCAGTTTAACTACGTTGTAGAACTATGGTTTTCGCTCTATTTTACCACTTCATCTTTCTAAACTATTGCACCACCCGTTCTAATTCGGATAATGGATGTGATTATACTTAGACGAATTCCAAAAAAGGGTAATTAAAGTGATTTATGTTAATTAGGAGCTTTTTTCTACAGTGCAGCACTGTGCATTTTGCACTATTTTACCACAAGTTCCACCTTTAAACTGCCATAGCTTAGCTTCTAATTAATATAAATCGTTTTAATTACCCTTGTTGGAAAATATACATCTTCATCTTTCGCCTAAGCCTAATCACGTCCATTTATACGAATTAGAACGGATAGTGCAGCAGTTTAAAGATAAAACTTGTAGTAAAATAGAGTGAAAAGCACAATGTAGGTAAACTTGTAACGGCTGGTGCTACGACGGGGTAGGTGCTTGTAGCATCACCGGTCGCCTGGTGTAACTGGATCTTCCTTACTATTACTCTGGTTTGACTTGTAGTACTTTTTTAGTTAAAACAGCACAACTGCTACAGTCCCGGTGTAGAGAATGGAGCTACGATGTCCTAATCATGTAGGCTAACTAGTAATAATAAGCGGTAACGCTGCCACCAAGGTGGGAAATAGGCTAGCTAAGTTAAATTTGAAGAGATTTGTCTTAAATACTAACTTCTAGCAAAAAACGAACGAACAAACCGACGGACGTTTAAAACTCCTGGTTTTTATTTTAAACAAGCATGAGAAAAATATCGCACTTTACATTGGTATATTTACACCTTAGTTTAGGTTAAATAACAAGGGGGAATTTACATTAAATTCATACTAGAACAAGAATTATGTTCAACAAACAATTTCAAAATAGAAACAGTGAATTTTTTGGCAACGGGGATTTCGCAAAAGAGCCCTCTAAATTACGAACAGTCTCGACTGTGTAGTAATAGTAGACCTACCTACAGCTATGTTTTAAAAGGGAACACCCAGTTAATCAAACCGTACCCATCAGAATATCACGTTAGAAAAGGGATGTACACTCCATGAAGTACTGCGCTTCTGCAAATCTAACTGACCCGACGGCCTTTGTTTACATTAAAGTTGCATTAATGAAACTGTGAAAATAAAGCTGGTTTTTAGTAAGGGACCGTGAACCTTTAAGTTATAACCGCCAACGTCCGAAATGCCGTTTGGCTTGACGCACCATAAAGTTTAACATCAAAGCTACGAGGTTAAGTTAAAATTAAACTATAAATTTTGACGTGTAAGTCCAAAAGATAAAATTTAAATCTAAACCAAGTTTCATACGAACCACTACCTTTGCCCGACATGGCAACAATCGGACCGCGGCATCTCCACTCCCGACCGGCGTAGCGACCTCTAGCTTTGAGATTCCTGAGCTGTGCTAACGAAACTCTACTGTGTCTGGGTTTTTATGCCTTCTGATTGGCAGGCAGGTGGAGGGTTAGCGCGGACATGTAGGAGAGCGACGGAGGGGGTGAGTGGGGAAGAGGTGGACACTTGGAGGAGGAGAGACTGACCAAAACGAATTGCCGACTTGGAAGCGTTAGAGGCCTGGCTTGGAATGTGCAAGTGAGTTTTAAACTCATAACAACGTGAATTTAGGCCTATAAAATAAACTACGATGTTATGCATCACAACTATTGAGGGGGGGGAGGGAACGAAGTGCATTGCTCAGAATAATGATTTGACTTTGGGAATGAAACTGCTATATACAAGGCATGATTTTATCGTAGGAAAGCTAGTTTGTTTTCTTTTTTAGAGGTTTGCTACGGTCGGAGTTTGGATGGAGATGCTATAAAAAATAAACATAAAAATAAACACTGGGTCCGTAAAAATATACAAACATAAAAGGTTGAACTCCGGTAGGGTTCATGGCAAGAAGTTAAATTTACCAAAGTGCATTAAGTGCAAAAATCAAAATATTAAATATACCAGCTAGTTTTAATAGGCTATATCGCAGGTTAGGTTAGTTTTTAAAAGTGGTTTGAACGTCGGATATTTTTCATGAATAAACAAAGTCGTCACCTGTTACAAATAAAAAATATCGTGTGTTTTTAACATCTAAAACACAACTAAGCTGGAAAGTGTTTTGGCTTTATGCCTAAAGGAACAATATACAATAATTACATTTTTAAAGTGAGATCGCCATAAAGACGATGTTCTTCTGGTGTGGAAGAATGCTGCCCTCAGGTTTTTTCTTCGGTGGTGTTGAGGTGTCCTCACCCGAGCATCTGATACGAGACCGCGTTTACACGCCCCCACACGGAGGACTTTATTTGGGGTTCCTGTTGAACTCCAAATAAATGCTACAACAGAAAAGGTCAGTGCACACAAGACATGCCAAAGAACAAGACTGCCAAGCCATGTAAATAAATTGCATAAATTAATGCACCAAGGAATACACCTTCTGAGGAATACACTTCCCGTGAAATACATCACCACAAGTTATAAGAATACACTGTTTACAAAAAATAAAAATTGCCATTTTATATTTTTGGGGGACTGACGCTGACAACTGAAGCTGGATAATAACGCAACAACCTTTTAACAACAGAGTTAGCCTTTTGCACTCAGAGGTGAGACAGACAAATTTTTTTTGGTAAAAACCTTAAGAAGGGCCAACCGGGAACAAGTTGCAACCCCCGTAGAATATTCCTAATGAATATTTAATTAGTGTCGTCGTTACAGTCTTTGACAATATTCTCTCACAAAGGGAGACGTTGATAGTGACAAAAAGAGTAAAACATAGGCACTTAAAATTTAGGTGTAGAGTTCCGAAACGGGAAAATAGCTGAAAGTTCCTTTTGGCGTGGTTGCACTTTCAATATACCACTTAACAAAATTTTAAAGATAAAAATTGATTTCCAGTCAATTTGGACTGAAAATGACGTGTTTTAACAATTTAATGTTTAAACAAAATACCTGCTGAAAGTATCAGCGTTCATAACACAACTATCCAGGTTTGTCCAATGAAGCAGTTTAAAGTTTGCAGACTTTAGTAATAAACACGATTTCGGTGTTTAGGTTAGGTGTTCATAGATGTAGCCACCCTTGTAGCGGCGTACAATTACTATTTAAAAAGAACTTGAACGGGAAACTAGTTTGTTAGGTTTCCGGTTTTTAGTGTAGGAAAAAAAATGGAAAGTGTGTTGGCATTGCACACACTTGATTAGCCAAGTTAATCGCACCCAATAATACTTCGGACGTTAAATGAAAACTGAAGATTGCTACAGCGAGTAGCAACCTTCAGTTTGCATTTAACTTTTGAACTATTAGTCGGTGCGATTAACTTGGCTAATAGGATTGACCTTGGTGGTCTTTCCCTGGTTGAATGATATCACTACCTTCAAAGGCCGACCGTTTTTGGAAACTTGGCGGGTTTTTCTACCATTTTTGGTTTTGGGTGGATATCATAACTTTCATGGAACTGTGAATGTACACAAGGTTACACCGTCTGTTTAAGATGCTTCAATCCCATTTTTTGCACACACTGCCCCCCCCCCCCCCACACACACACATGTACACGCACCTTAAATGTGTTAAAAATGGGTTAAAAAATCAGGATCAAATCAATTCTGTGGGTGTTTTGAATGTCCACAGAATTATTTCCACAGAACTGATTCATCCAAATGACAGAAATTGCAATTATGAAAAATTTAAAAATTAAGAAGAAAGTCTCAATTTTTTCTTGTGAAAACTCTATGCTTACGTCACCAACTGCCCATCCGCTTCCCCCTAAACATCAAACATCGCCATGAGATGAACCACTAATCCCCCACCTCCCTCTCGATGACGTAATACTTGACTGCTGCTCCCTTAGGAATGTAAATATGACCAATAATTGAATAAATAGTCGTCACTGAGACTGGTCTTTAAATATGCTTTTCGTCCTCACATTTTTCTTACATTATAAACCAAAGTCTCATAGCAGAAATGAAGCAACAACGACCCCCGGAAGGAGAACCCCCTACAATGAAAACGGGCGAGTGTGTCAATTCTTTGGCTAGAAGTTGAAACTGGTACATTGTTGCCTTGAAAAGAAGTTGAATTTGGCACATTGTTGCCTCGAATAACAATTTGCTCTGCGTGGTCATCACAGAGGCATGTTTTAAATGACGTCAAGCACGAAGGATAGTTATTTTTCACACAGTACGGATTGCGCAAGTCAAAGCGATAAATTGAGAGTGAGGAGGAGGGCCTGACTGGCAAATGCCCGTGTGTGGGGCACTGCGTCTTTGACCAATAAGCATATGATTATCCATTAACTGAACAACAGCATCCCAAACAACAACCAAACTCAGTCAACGTTCAGACAACAGTGATAAATGACGTCGCAAGCTAAAGCGATAAACAGGGAGTGGGGCTGTGTGTCTGTGAGGGTAACAGGATAGGAAGGGAGGAAAGGGGACAGGGGAGGGTGAGGGCAGGGAGATGAAGGGATGAAAGGGGTGGGAGAAGATGTTAGGAAAAGGGAAACTTACAGGAAAAAAAATAGCCAGTCGCAGTTAATGTTCATGCAACACCGACCGAAAACTAAAAAACAACCACGGGCCAAACCAAACCACGGGCAAAAGAAAACCCCGGGCGAAGCCGGGTACGATGCTAGTATACTTATAAGTGCGACTCAGCCAGATACCTAAAAATAAATGTAATATATCACGAAACCATTAAATAAAACCTGTACGACTATTTGCTGGCCTTAAATAAAGTGGTTTTTTTTTGTTTAATTTGATGGAAAACGTAATTTATTTATAGTTGATTATACAAATCGTTGAGTCGGAAAGAGTTTGTGTTTGTTTTTATTAACACTGTGTTGCGACGTAGACGTAGGCCTGCCGTAAGTACAGCATGGAAGCCCATTTGCAAAAAAAAAACCGTACACAAATGTCTTAATCCGAGATTAGTTCGACTTGTGACATAGTTAATGTCGTTCGGTGTTTGTTAAATTCTTGAAACGTTTGCATATACAATCACCCATTCTCGATTTGCATCAGACGCAAGTAGTCCACAACCAGCCACCGTGTGAAGGCCACGCGTCAATCAAGCATCAATCAAGACAGTGGACATGGTCTTCACCTCCTGAAAAACCCGATACGGTGGGTGTGAGAGTGTCGTCTGCAGCGAAAGGTTATTAGATTGATTTTTTTTTACCGCATCTTTATCTCAACCAACATGTGAACATCTCAATTTAAAATATTAAGTTATTCATGCACGACCGTCTTTTGCAAAATACAGCTGCATAGCGTCCTGTATAAAACATTTATTGGGATTCTTTGTGCCCCATCACATCGCGTAGCAGTACATTCGTATGCGTTATTAGGGCAAATCTTCGTCAGCCTTTGGGTGTCAGCACAATCTGTGACGTCCTATGACGTCATAGAAAAAACTTTAACAAGCATTACTCCAAAGTAAGTGGTGGCAATTACTGTTTTTTTTTTAAAGAAGATAAATGAAGATATACATTACCCGTCTTTTATTTATCAGTTCCTCCTAATGGAAGCTCTAATCCCTAGCTAAGAAAGTTGGCTTGGGTGCCGGGCTCGTGGCTTCCCTTCTGATCATACACGGGCGCAGGCCTCCTGTATAAGCGGTCGGTCATATTTCTTCCTTTCAGACTTAACCTTGGAACCGAGAGGGGAGGCCGGGCGGGTAGAGGTAATGTATGTATTCGTGTAGGCAATAAAAATACAAATCAACCAGACCTAAGCCTGGTATTTTAATGTTTTTAATGACGACAAAAATATAAATTAACTGTCTTTTATTTAGAAGACCTCGTCAAATATGGAGGTGGGCCAAGGTTAACGATTACCCGTGCGACAAGTCGGTAGCCCCAGTGTTAAAAACTCTGCGAACCGAGTGCCATCCAACAATTAACGACGAGAGGACCGAGTGACGGAGGAGAGATGAAGAGGCAAAGCAACAGTAACCGAGACCGGGCACAGCTGCTTGGAATCAGGCTGACCCTGCGACGAGGAACCGGGGGCTGATGAAGGAGTTACTCCACGAAGCGGAGTGGAGTGGAAGCGTAGCGGATCTGTGAAGCAGACCAGTTGTTCGGGAACCGAGGATAGGGATCGGTCAACCGGGAGAAGCGGCCTGGAAGGTAGGACGATGGGGACGCCTCTTGGAATGCAGAAATTGTCACAGCTAGGATCTCAGATTCGTGGATCGTGAATGTAAGGTATAGAGGTGACTGATGTTGGTCGTAGAATGGAACCGGGGGGAACCTGCTACTGCAGGATGGATGGCAGTCGTGTTCTGGGCTAAGAAAAACATGAAACAAAGGTTTAGAAACTAGATTCATTACCTCAAATGATGCCAGCTGAGGTCCAGGCGGAATCCGAGAAGCAGGAGACAGGATGCTGATGGCCGGCTGGGATCGGGATCGGAAAGTGAGAGACGGCCCACAGCTGGAAGTGAGGGATCCAGGACAGGTTCGCGGGCTGTGTGCGAAGAAAGGAAGAGAGTCCGGAGGACCCGAAGCAACCCGAAGATCAAGGATCTGAGGATCGAGTACGACACTTGTAGATGAGACGAGTAATCACAGCATGTCCTGGTTGCCAGTTTGTTATCTGTAGCTGTTAACACGTCCAGGAAGGTCATAGTGTAACGGCGGACGCTACGACGGCTCAGGTGCTTGTAGCGCCTCCGGTTTCCTGGTTTGACACGGAGATTCAGCTTAAGGTGTTGCGGTGATTATTGCGACTTTTACGGCATAAGCACAGCAAGGGCTACTGTCCCAGCATGGGGGATGGAGCGCAGGGTCCTAAATTAAAGGGGCCTAACCTTAATACTGCTGGTAAATTTTGCTGCCACCAGCGATGGAAATTTAACCGTTTATCAAGAGCTAAACTAAAAATGGTTTACATATTTATTTACATTTAAACAGTTAATCGACTAGCAAACGAACTGAAGTTAAAAACTCCTGGTTTTTATTATAACAACAGAGAATATAAAAATGACACTTTACATTTAGTTTGCACGGAAGCTTTTGAAATAAAGTATTTAAAAAGCACTAGTTTGAATTTACAACATGTAATTCGTTTTCACAAGTTTTTACTAAAACGACGTTTGTGTTTCAGAATAAAACAACCACTTAATTTTTCGAATAGAAAAAGCAATACTGAACGCTCCGCAGAGTCGTCCGCAAGATTGAACAGCCCAGGCTGGTGACAATCTATCAAACAGTATGTTTCAAACACGCATGAAAGATCAACCGTTTCACAGTTTTGTTTCTAAGTGATAAAACAGAGCCTTAAACCTCCCAGAGTTGCTGTTTACAAGTCAACTCCTCAAATTATAAAAGCCTCGGCTACTTATAAAGTCCGTCTGGAGTGAATAACCAATGAATCCCACACAAAGATCAAACCGTCAGTTATTTGAATTAAAGTTTAAAACAAATAAGAAAGATTTTGGTTTTTAGTAAGAGCACCACTCTGACGTTATGGGGTGAGAAACCTAAGATGCCGCTACAGGCGTCACCACCATAATATTCCCTAGCTAGAGAGAGTTTAAGTTACGAATTTAAACTAAAATTTAGACTTGGGGGGTCCTAAATTAAATTTTCAAAAGCTAACAACAAACATACGAACCACTACCATCGTGCCCGGCATGGCATTCCCCGGACATGGCGTCTCCACTCCCGACTGGCGTGACCCTTCTCTAGCTTGAGATCTGTGAGCTGTGCTAACTATGCATTCTGGGGTTTTATGCACATTACCGGAAGTAAGCGCGGACTCGCGGGGTAGCTACGGTGGTCTGATTGGCTGAGGGCCTCGAGAACAATGGAAAGTGGGAGGAGAAGTCGGATGAACAAAGGAACTGGGTGCAGAGCCGTTTGAAGGAGTAGGAACATGTAAAACGGAAAAAGATAGGCCTGTTTTGAGTTTTACTCATTTGAACTTTCGGAAATGGGCCTTTACTTTGTATTATTGGCTTCGGATTGAATATTTACATGATTGCAACGTGATTAGGCTCTTGTTAAAGCTTATTACATGGCTTTGGGTAATGTCTAGAACATTACTATTAAATTAAACAAGCTTTAACGGTAAACTGTAGTGTTAAACACCACAACTAGTTTTGGCTGGGGAGGGGGGCAAAAAAGAGGTTTTCGAAGTTTTTGCACAGTTTGACTTTCGGAATTGCATGGAAACAGATCTTTGTAAGAATTCTTTTGGTTTTAATAGTAGTTCAAGCTATCAGTAGCATTTGGTTGGGTCTAGTCGGGCTGAGAGGAGAACTATAATAAACATATATACACTGAAAAATTCGTGTCCGGTAGAATGCCAGGTCGTAATATGGTTATACGTTTGGACCTATGGTAGCGTTTCTGGGGGCAAATGATTATTATAAAAAGGCTAAATAAATGAATAAATAGTTTAGTTTAATTATATGCTAAAACGCATAAAGTTAAAGTAGAGGTTTGAACCATAAATTAACGGACAAGGTTTGATCTAAGTGGAAATTTTTCATAGTAGTTGCGATCGTTCAAACACAATAAAAAATATCACACTTCAAAAATGGTTGTCACTATATGGACACATGGTTCAATATATTTCTCCTAAAACACAACTAAGCTAGGGTTTGGGCTTTATGCCCGAAAAATACGAGTATTACAAGTACATAAATACAAAGTTCCAATAACGATGGCGGCCATGAGGCATTAGCGCTGTCGGGGGTTTTGGTCGGTTTTCAAATGCAGTTTTAATGGTCTTCCAGGTGGAAAGTTCAAAATCGGGCTTCCCCAAGGGTCTTGTATTTGGACTGGCTATTAAATGTCGAAGAGTTGGAGAGAATCGGACCATTATTGGAAAAACGGCCAGATATGCCTCGGCGAGGCATTTTGGATGCCTCAAGAAAAAAAATTTCAATTTTCTTGAAAAACGGGCGTTTTTCGGTGGCGCTCGTTTACACGCCCCCGGACGCAGGATTTTATTCGGGGTTCCTGAGAACTCGGAATAAAAGCTATAATGTAAAGGTTAGTGCACACAAGATATGCAATGAACACAAGACCGCCAAAATTAATGCAAAAAAAAATTGACATGAAATACAATACACAGTTTACATAAATGTTGACTTCGCCGTTTTGTGTTTTTGGGGGACCAACGTTTTTGTGGCTCAGAGAACTTTAAGTAATATTAAAAGTTAACCATAGAAAATAATGTTTTTTGCAGCCATTAACTAAATACTGTCCGCGCTGCTTGGTGCAGGAATATCGTACAAGTATTTGAAAATGGGGCAAAAAGGACATTTATCAAGAAACACACTAGTTTTAAAGTGAAAGTACAAAGTTAGGGTTTTTGTAAAAGAATACTGTCAAATGAGGCGTCCCGCCACTTAATCGTTCGTACAAGTCCGGATTATGTCCAATTGCCGCGTCTTTTTTTTCTGTGTGACGGCCAAAAACACCTTGCCGTCCACCCTCAACCTAGGCTGCGATAGCGGTTAGAAGAGAATATTCTGTGAACACGTGATAGAACACCGGCTCTATTTAACAGCAACTAATACCACTAGGATGTTTTTAGGTTACCAAACAACTTGTTTACATAGGCAATTTGACACTGAAGGATTTTGCGATAAGACCCATAACTTAAACATAATAATACAACACTGGGAAGTTTTGTGGATAAAAACTAACAACCTTTTAACGACAGTGCTACCTTTTTCGCACAGGGGTAGACAGACAGCTGTTTTTGGGAAGAAAGCCATTTCGTAGAAAACTTAAAGAAGAGCCAACCGGGGACAGATTGCAGCTCCCGTAGAATATTCCTAATGAATATTTAATCAGTGTCGTTACAGTCTTTGTCAATATTCTCCCACATAGGGAGACGTTGATAGTGACAAAAAGAGTAAAGCATAGGCACTTAAAATTTAGGTGTGAAGGCCAAAACGGGAATTAACTGAGAGTTACTTTAAGATGAGCTCTCAACAGACTAAAATGACAAAATTAAAAATGCAGGTAAAATTTAATTTTCAGTTAATTTGCACTGAAAACAAAATGTTAAACATTTAAGAATTTGTTTTAAACAAAATACCGACTTAACGCGTCGGCGTTTAAGTGTAACTTGCCAGGTTTGTACCGGACAGTGTAGTCATAATCTTGAAGGGTGAGGCTCCACCTAAGCAATCTGGGATTTTTGCCAGACATTTGCTTGAGCCAGTGAAGTGGGTTGTGATCTGATTCTATGATAAACTTCGTCCCATAGATGTAGGGCCGCAATTTAGCAACAGTCCAGATCAAACAAGCACACTCCTTTTCTGTCGTCCCGTAATTCTGCTCACGGGCTGTTAATTTACGTGAAACGTAAAGGCAGGGGTGTTCATCTTCACCAAATTGTTGGGACAACACGCAGCCCATGCCACGGTCGGAACAATCGCATTGGAGGATGAAAGTTTGGTTGAAATCGGGAGCTCTTAGGACGGGAAACGTCACTAAGGCGGTTTTCAAAGTTTCAAAGGCCGTTTGCTTTGAATCGTCCCATGAGACGGGATCGGGTGCATCCTTTTTCAGAGAATCTGTAAGGCTTGCACAGATTTCGGAATAGTGGGGAATGTAGCGCTGGTAGTAACCAACCAAACCAAGGAAGGAACGGACATCTTTCTTAGTTTGTGGCCGCACGAATTTTTGGACAGCCAAAACCTTCACTTCTGAAGGAGTGCGAGTTCCATTACCCACCTCGTGACCAAGAAACGTAGCTTTGCTACAAGCGACCTGCGATTTTTTGGCATTTACCGTTAACCCGGCCTTCTTGACAGCAAAAAGAAAATTAAAGACGTTGTCGAGATGTTGTTGCCACGTTTCGGCACCAACTACGGTGTCATCTTGAAAAGGGGTGACATACTCCTCCATGCCACGTGTGACACCGTCCATAAGCTTCTGGAAGCAAAACGGAGCGTTTTTCATCCCCATATTCATCATGAGGGGAGCAAATTTCCCTATGGGGGTAGTGATAGTGGCGGCCATTGAAGCCTGTGGCGTCAAGCGCACTTGCCAAAATCCACGGTTTAGGTCAAAGATAGAGATATACTTCCACTTAGCTGCCCGTTCAATACATTCCTCAATGTTGGGAATCGGGTAATCTTTGGTTACCGTATTGTTGTTCAACTCTCTGTAGTCAGCTACAGGACGAGGGCTAGCGTCTTCTTTTTGGACAATAATCATGGGGGATCCATGAGGGGAATCGGTTTCGACAATTAAACCTAGACTGAGCATCCTCTCAATCTCCGTGACTATCAAGTCACGTTCGAATTTCGCGTGCCTATAATATTTACAGGGCTTAATATGCGAATCGATTAATTCCACATCGTGCGTGACAAGGTCGGTACGACCCGGCAAAGTAGAAAATACCCCGTCTACTTGGTCAAAGATTTTCAGCAAGTCGGATTTTTGCGACTCTGATAAATCACCTGTCTTTTTAAAAAGACTCATGGCTTCTTTTGAGTTAAGATGGCCATCACCAGGTTTGCCTGTCCAAACATGGTCGTGGTGAGTAAACTCACGTTCGAATGATTACTTGACCCTTCCCTAGGCAGATAGGGTTTTAACAAGTTGATGTGATATATGGTCTCCTTTTGAGAACCATGGGACTTCTTAACAAGATAATTGGTATCTGATAAGCGTTTAATCACATCACAGGGTCCATCCCAATAAATTTCTAACTTATTGGCTCGGTCAGGCTTAAGGATTAGAACCTTGTCACCTTCCTTGAACTTGCGTTCGACTGCCTTACGGTCATAGTAATTTTTGTTTTTCTGCTGGCTCTTCACAATATTTTCTTGTGAGAGTTCCCGTGAGTATTTGAACCTCTGAAGTAAATCCAGGATATACTCAAGGACGGATGGGTGAACGTCGGGTTCAATCCATTGGTTTTTGACAAGCTCAAGTGGGCCTTTCAAATTTCGGCTATACACCATTTCTGCAGGTGAAAATCCAGTACTCTCGTGTGGAGCAGTACGTAGGGCAAACATAGCCCCGGGAAGACATCTTTCCCAGTCGTGGGGATGCTCGTAGCAAACCGCTCTCAGCACCGCTTTGAGGGTTCGGTGAAATCGCTCCACGCTGTTGGACTGTGGATGATTCACGCTTGAATTAACACATTTAATTCCACACTTTTCAAGGAACAAAGTGGTGAGCTCACTCACGAAAACTGAGCCTAGGTCCGATTGCAATTCGGAAGGGAAGCCTAACCTCGAAAAGATGCCGAGGAGGGCGTCTACAACACTTTGACTATTGGCCTCTTTAAGGGGCACGGCCTCGGGAAACTTTGTTGCCGGATCGAGGAGAGATAGAACGTATTTAAAACCACCTCTACTAGAGGGTCGGATGGGACCAACAATGTCTACAATAAAACGATTAAAGGGCTCTCCATCCATGGGAACAAGTACCATAGGGGCAACAAACTTCTGTCCAGATTTACCATTTTTCTGGCAGGTTAGACACGTTAAGACAAACTGCTCAATGTCGCTGAAACATTTGGGCCAGTAAAAATTTGTAAGCACTCTATCTTTTGTTTTAGAACGCCCTAGATGGCCAGCCCATGCATTGGCATGTGCAGTGCTTAGAACCAAATTTCTACACTCCTGGGGAAGAACTAGTTGCCTGTTTATTAGCGGCCTTCCCTCAGGGCGAAAAGGCTTGCGAAAAAGCAAATCTTGTTCCACGAAAAATAACTTGTTTTCGTCCTGCTGGCTTTCAGGTAGCTCAGCATACTTCCAACATACTTGTAGAGTTGGGCATTTACGCTGGAGTTTTAAAAACTCTGTTCTGTCAATATTGAGGAGCTGTGTGAATTGTTCAGTTTGAGGACCTAAAATCGCCTTATCCAAAACGTCTTGTTTGGGGCTGACAAAACCTTCTGTTACTGCCGGTGGAGTAACCTCACATGAGTCACTGTCTGACTCTTCGGTATCAGTCTGGCTCTCACGGTAATTAGGGCGTAAGAGAGGGAGCTGATCGTTGGCACGTGCTTGGGCACGGGTGACTGCGTTCACGTAGGGGGGGGAGGGAAGCAAGTCCTTTCTCCTCTAACACTGTTTGGGACGGCACGCCGAGCAACATACGGAAATGCGGGCCCACGTGATCTGACACGAGAGCTTCTGTTTGGATAGCTCCGTAGGGGGTCTGAACCTCAATTAAGGCTATAGCATGAGCGGTAGTCTTATGGGTTAAAGCATTATGACAATGCGTATACTCGCCAGTAAACTGGTCGGGTTTTACGAGTTCACGAGCGATCACATCGTGCGTTGACCCTGTGTCGCGTAAGACACAGCATTTTTGGCCATTCACGGACCATTCATGAATGTGTTTTGATAACACCAATTCGGGTGGGGCATGACTGATAAAATTGCAATCAGCGGGGGCTGTGGTTTTTTCGTCAGCCATACGGATACGACATTCACTACGCCGATGTCCGGATTTATTACAATAAAAACAATTGCCAGCAATACGTGGCTTGTCGAACTCACGATTTGAGTTGTAGGAGGTGGCTGAATTTCCACTAGCGGATTCATTTTTCACCTCGGCGGTACCAGCCGGTTTAGCCGCCTGACTGTGGTTACGTCCACGTTGTCTGTTGAAAGGTTTAGAACCTTGCGCTGTCGTAGCAGCTGCAGGAGTTGCTTTAACAGGACGTGAAGCAGCTTCAGTTGAAATCTGCTTATTTCGAGTAGTGAATTCATCACATAACTGGGCCGCTTCGGCCAGTGTCCCTAGCTTAATTTGATCCGGGATCCATTTCCGGAGTTGGGTAGGGCATGCCTTGTAGAATTGTTCCAAAAGCATTAAATTGACAAGTTTGTCATAGTCCCGGTTAACCTTAGCCAAAGCTAACCAACGAGTAAACAAGGTTACTAACTCAAACGCATAGTCAAAAAATTGTTGATCAGCTTCTTGCTCTAAAGAACGAAACTGTGTTTGCACCGACTCTTTAGTCTGAACAAAACGGGCAAGTATTTTACTTTTTACTAAATCATAGTCTTGCATCTCAGCGTCTGTTAGCTGATCGCAGACTTTAATGAAAACCTCACCGACGAGGGGTTGGAGTCCCGTGACCCATTGATCTCTAGGAATCTTTTGACTAGTCATTGTACGTTCAAAAATCTTAAGGAAACTGTTGATTTCAGTTTTAGGCGTCCAACTGTTGACGAGACGAACTACGTCCGCAACCTTACCATGTCTTGCAACTGGATTTGGGGGAGCTGGGGGAGCGCCGTGAGCTCCGTTTGGAGCGGGGTTAAGATTTAACGAAGCAGCGTTTAGCTTTGCTAGTTCTAGCTGCTTATCTAGTTTGGCTAGGTCCATTGCACTAGCGCGATCACTAATTTGGGCTTCTTGGTCCCTTTCTTGGGCTTTAAGAGCGGCTTCCCTGTCTTTAAGGGTTAATTCATGAGCCCGGCGTTTTTCTGCATCCGCCACTTCTAAGGCTCTTAACTTCAACTCTTCTGCTTTCAGAAAAAGTTCATTCTCTTTAACTGCTAATTCTTTTTTTGTTAAAAGGATAGCTTCTCTCTTTTCAATAGCACTTGCTAATGCATCAGAGAGTTCGTTTAAGTCTAATTTGCCATCTTCGAGGGCAGCTCGCAAGATTTGTTGAGATTCGGTTCTAGAATCACTAACGGTAAAACCTAAGTTTAAACATGCCTTTTTGAGGTCTTTGTTTTGTAAATCACGAATGATTTCTTCGAGTTGATCCATTTCGGACATTTTTACGTTTTAACGTGGTTTCAAAATAAAGCCTTTATAAGTGAAACAAAAATTAAAAGCAGCCGCTTAAAATTTAACGTTAAGTTTGAGCAGAGCGGATTAAATAAAAAAAACTTCTCTCCCAAATCCAGTAAGTCGATACAAAAAAAATACACTCTCAAGAACCTCCAGCACTCTGGTATATGAATAGCTAAATTGCATAAATGCTATCAACTACAACACTCGGCTTGGCGGCCTCTAAGCATATCTCGTGTATACTCACCCAATTGTACAATCGCTGTACGGTCAGTCTGTCCTTCCTGTTTCCATCGCAACACGGGAAGTTCGGCACTGATTTCTGGAGTCGATCGTCTCTGGCGGTCTAATCCACGGGACCTCGGTGTAGAACACAAAATCCTCGGCTAGGCTGTACGGAGCGTAGGTTTCCTTGCGGGCCTCTTCTCCTACAGCATCGGTTGGGGTTGGGACGGCTCTCGGCTTGAGGACGTCTACTGGAAGCGGCAGCTGCTGCTTCCTGGCGCCGGCAGTTGTTGGGGCTGCTGGGCGGTGGTTGTACTGTTTTTTAGCTTTCAGTACGACATCTACTTCGTGACTTTGTGTATCTTAGACACAGGTATCTGCTTCGTGGCCGTATTGTCGGGACCACAGACGTCTAGTTGGAAGTGGCTTGCATCCTTCTAGGTTTTCTTGCTTGTAGCATGGCAGGGGGGAAACGCTTGACGGGAACAGCACCTGTTCATCCCACCACTGCCACCAGTTGTAACGGCGGACGCTACGACGGCTCAGGTGCTTGTAGCGCCTCCGGTTTCCTGGTTTGACACGGAGATTCAGCTTAAGGTGTTGCGGTG
>JAHWFP010137967.1:12042-25784 GCA_023313725.1 Lithobius niger | reverse complement strand
CAATGAGCACTGGACCATCCGTTGCCGTCAGTCGTCGGAACCGGATGGAGCGGAACGTAACGGAGTGGGGTCCTACAAGCTTTAGATCCATTTTATTTACTATCTATTCTTGTGCTTTGAGTTTTTACGTTTTTATGGATTTTAAAGTCTTTATCCTGACTCTGGCTTAAACAGGACGGAAACCAATGGCTCAAGATGTGTTAAATAAATAAAATCGGATGCATACCTACGTCCGTGTCAGTATGGCTCAGCGGTAGGACCTCAGCCTTTGATTTGAAAGATTGTGGGTTCGATTCCCCGCGGAGGCAGTCTGACATATAAGTCCAAAAGGCAACGGAAATAGGTATTCATCCGTGTTTATTTGACTTTGGCTTCTTGGCCGTTATCTTTTATTGCTTGATAACGAAGCGGGCGTGATGAAACGTCGCAAATTATTTCATATGCGCTGTTCTGGCTTTTCATTTGTAATCGCTACATCTTAGTGCTTATGGTATTTCACAACAAATCTAGGAACATGAACATTTCAAATGATTTAATACAATGTTTACAGAGTCTTAATTAACTTCCGCAGAATTAATAAACATGCTACAACTCGTTTTGTGACCAATTACCACACGAGGAGTGAATCTAATAATTTTGTCATTCAGCCTAAAGTTACAAAAGAAAAACAGCATAAATGCAGCTATACTACCTTGGAAGCAAATTTTACAATAACATACCCAACTACATAAAAGATATTACTGAAATTCATAGTTTCCAGAAATACCTGTTTCGATGGCTACTGGGTATCAGTACTGTGGCCCTTGAAAATTTATTTAAAGTTATAAGCTGAAAAATACTTTCAGCACTTTTTGTTATCTTGATTTTCTTTGATTATTTGTAGCGTGTTTATTTATTTTTACTGTTGTGGTTATTTTTTCTACGATGCACCTTAACTTTGCATTTATTAACAATGATTGTAATTTGCTAATAATAGTAACCTTGCAGTCGCTTTTATTAAAAATAGTTATTTAAAATAGTATTAAAATAGTAATACAAATAGCAATAAAACTGGTAGTAAAAATACCTAATAAAAATTTTAACAATTGCTTATAACAGTGATAATAATTTTTTACTGCTATTATTGTAATTTTTTTTTTTGTCTACGATGCACCCAAACTTTGCAATTGTTTCATATGTTGACGTTTGTAATTCTTGTATTTTCAAGTTATTTTTATTATGGTAGCCAACACACCACACGCGAGCATTAGCTCTTGTGGGGTGAGGGCACATACTGAGTTTTGTACCAATTTGCCCGATTCAATAAACCAATATTCTTCTTAAAAATATTCTTCAATGCGCGATTGTGCATAATCAAGAAAGCCACAAGCCAAAACCTGCATTGAAACGTCACAAATTTATGTGCACTGTACTAGCTTTATTGTGTGCGCGGCGTCTCTTGAGTCCTACAAGTATTGTATTAGCGGCTACGTCTTCCTGGAGGAGGCGGCGTTAATCAACGGCCGTCATTGTTTTTGTAACCATCTTGGGTATCAGCAAGGCACTCCTGATACTAAAAACGTACAATCGATTATCTGTGTTCCTTCTGTATCGTACTCAAGGTAGGCCTCGGACACTATAGGCTATTTTTAATCGTTAAGCCTTTAGATGTGATGACGGCGATGGTATAACCTGTTCTGGAGACGACTACTTTCACAAGGTTTAGTGCAATTAATTCCTCGGTAATTGTTTGGAAACCTTACCTTTCACGCTATCGACTTCATTCACCTACCCATCGATTCCTTTTGTCGTAAAACGTGCGAAAATCATAACGAAACCTTGCGCAAACGCTTATTATTTTTTTTTTTTAATTATTAAAACACGTTAAAACAACGCACAACTGTCGTTCCGCCATCGCGATGCTGCGAGGTGGAGGGGCAACAAGAAAACCTGATTCCGCGCCCCTGCGTAAACGGAAATTATCTCGTTCCCGGTAAGAAGAAATGGCTGAAGCATACGAAAAATTGGTTGGTGTATATCGATATTTGCGGCCGGAATCACAGACCGCAGGGGCGCGCTTCGCGCGCATAATCATATACATCGAGAATTGGTGTAATCAGAAAAAGTATAACGCAAGCATTTGTGAAGCAAGGAAGTAGCATAATTTGTTCCTTGTTTCACAAATGCTTGCGTCATACAATTGATGATTACACCAATTCTCAATGTATATCATAATGCGCGCGAAGCGCGCCCCTGCAGACTGTAAATCCGGCCACAAATATCACCGTCTGCCTAGGAAAGAGATAATTTTCGTTTAGTAACGTTCTGGTCGAAATCAGCTTTTCTATGTTGCGGTATCATCGCGTTGAATGGCGGCCGCTTCTAGCTTGTGAGTAGTGTTTTAACGTGTTTTAATAATTTTGTCTTAAAATAAATAAGCATTTGCGCACGTTTTCGTTATGATTTTCGCACGTTTTACAACAAAAGGAATCGATAGGTATGTGAATTAAGTCGATAGTGTGAAAAGTAAGGTTTCCAAACATTACCAATTCCTCTTTCAATCTGTGAGTGTACCCAATACCTCCTAAACGATCGTAACACTGTGTAGTTGTTGGTTATATACTAACACTTCTCGCAGACTCCCATTCTCAAACCAAAACGTCTGTCACGTTTCGTTCGGTTCCTTGTCTCGAAGCCTCCAGAGAGGTTGTCGGCACGCAAATTAGACGGCTGGCATGTGATCACATTTCCCAAACGGCGTGCGGGTATATACACGCCGGTTCGAGCATTGATTTTGTTACGCGAAAAATTAACGAGTTGATTTTACTTACATGTAGCCTGTCCACGATCTTTAAACACGACCGATGTGAGAGAAGACGTGAAAGGAAGGTGAAGACACCCAGAGTCGAAAGGAGTGCTGCCAATTTTCCACTAGTAGCAATCAAAACACACTTCCGAGACACATTATGAAAATGGATAGAGTAAGAGCAGTGCCGTGATTAGGGGTGAAGCAAAGGGTGCAAGGCACGCGGACCCAGGAGGCAGGGGGCCCAAAATTCGCAAGTCGGGGACTCAAATGAGGGGAAAATTCGCTCTATTGTCTTCTGAATTGGGAACCACCTTGCCCCGTAAAGTGGGTATATATACTTGTAGACTAGGGGGCCCAATACTTAAATTCACCTTGCACCTCTCCTTGGAAAAAGCTATAGTTGCAGCACTGAGCATGAGCAATATACAGAAAGGTTTGGTCGCTGAAAGCTAGCTATTTGTAATTCTGAAGTAGATTGTAGGAGGGATGTGGTTTTTTGTATTAAATGTGTGGACTGTACTAGCATATATGTTGGTGAGTGCCGGAGGGCACTAGGCGTGAGAAAAAAAGATCATGCTGGAGCCATATCGAAATCAAACATGTCATATGCTGTGGCAAAGAATACTAGTGTAGCTAACCATAATGTTGACATTCTGGGAACTGGTGTGGTTTATTTCGAACCCATGGAAAAAATAGGATTGATGTTAGAAGCCTATACGATTTCTCTTAACAGAGAACGAGCATTAAATGTTGTGGAAAATTTCCAATTTTGGTGGATGTGGTTGGTGCAGCCCATCGTGGGTGTGTTTTAAATTGTGTTTTTTAATGACTTGTAAGTATTTGGTTTTGTTGTGGTATTGTGGACTTATGGTATTGGCAAGTGTTTTGTTATGGCTTGTTGTCATTGTATTTAGGTGAACATGACAGGAACATAACCTGTCGAAAATTAAATTCCGTTTGTTTTATGACTTTGTGGTTTTCACGCAGCAGGCGCGTGTGCTATTATTTTATTACCTATTTGACCACTGCTCTGACGTTGAAAGCTAGCCATTTACGTTTATTGTTCAAGAATTATAAAATTCGTTGAGGCCCACTCTCGAAATTGAGAATGAATCCTACCGGATTTATTAATTTAGGAAAAAACAAATGTGAGCTATTGAACCTCAAACTTTCTTGTATCTCGCGAATCAAAGATATTTTTGCAAATTTTAACAGCAGGAGCAAACAAAAAAATAAAATCAAAACCAGGGTTTGTTTTTTTCCGTGACAGTGGCAGAAACATGGTTTTTACCGTTTTTTTTTTCCCAGTTATTACTGGCTAAAACTGGCAAAAACCAGCAAGCTGCTGCTTCATACGCTTATTTTCACAGTAAATAACTAGTGCACAATATCTATGCAAATTTTCGACAGTCAGTTGCATAAATTTGCATAGATATTGTGAAAAGAATATCTTTTACTGTGAAAAATAAGCGTATGAAAGGGTAAATAGGAAGTGAACAGGAATTTTCAAAGTAAACGATTTGACGTTTTCAAGGGGAGCGTTTATAATTTGCCAATATTTTACTATTGTAGGGCACACTTTTTTATAATTTGCCTTCACGTCGATTTTTGCCATAATTTTGGCCAAAGTGGCAAAAACCTGGTTTTTGCCTGGACGACAAACACCTGCCAACATTGACCTGAACGTTCTAATCAGAAAATAGTAGATCTATAGCATTAAAAGCAAACTTTATTTACAGGTCACATTTTTGTTGTTAGTTTGATGTAGGCTACTATGGAGTCCGGTTTAAACACGTCAAAAGTCCACTCTACGAGCTTTCTGCTCAGCAAACACATCCATCATTGCTGCAATGTCCAAGTTTGTAGCTTGACGGGTTTCTGTCAACTATAGGGATAATCCGCTTAATCATTCCTGGCCCATATTATTCAGTGCCACTCTTATAATCAAGCTCGATGGCTGCTCTGCCAATTCTTGGTGCAGCTAAACTTATTAATGTGTAGTGTTTTTGTGTGTGTATGGACATTGTTGGCTATTGGTGTAATCGCTTTTTGTGGGTTTGTGGATTTTTCGTATCAGCTGCAGGACTTCATTCTGATTCTTTACTGTGCAGGGTCCATGCATGCAGGGTTCCTCATAAGCCAGCGCCCGTGTTCAGCTGAACACCCGGATGGTCGGTCCCTGGATGTGTGTGATCTTTAGGTCACCAATGAGAAGGATTGAACACCTACTAGTGCGTACAGACAGAATCCTCCTCCGTAGCCCAGTGGTTAGAGCACCCAGATTAGTATGCAGAAAGTTCGGGGTTTGAGCCCCAGTAGGGGCAGTTATCTTTTCTTTCTTTCATTTTTCGATTAGAATACCCTATTTTCTAAACAAAGCCACCCTTTCAACAATGTTACGATCGTTTGGGGGCAATGAGTACATAGATTTAAAAAGGAATTCCCTACATGAATCCACAACATTGCAAGGATCGTCGTTACTGAGCGAAAATAAAAATAAAGATGGGCTTAAAACCAACGTACACATTATAAACACTCAAGTTATAACACTTATAAACACTTTTCCTCCACTGCATTACGGCACATACTTACGAATCTACCTTTTCACCATTGCTTTGCAACATTGAAAAATTGGAACAAGCCTCAAATTAAAAATCCTAATTGACAACAAGCCTGCATTAATTCCCAGTCTCGTTCTACCACACCCCATGTTTTTCAAAATTTTTCCGAATAACGATTGGCTTCACAACAAATCCATGCAACACTAAGACCAAGCAACTGCTGCTTTACATAAGAAAGACCTAAAAATGTGTCCCAACCCTCCCCTTCTTTCTATTGTTCCTAGTTTTTTTTTAGGTCACTTTGAATCTCTGTCCATTTTTGTTTCACCCGAATCGAATCGCCCGCTCTAAATTCAGAACTGCAAAAACTTTACTTAAAACAAATATTACGCGTGCAAAAATGATTAAGCTCCGAAAATTAAAATCTGACCCCCAACCTTGCTGCATGGAAGGCTGACAATGGTAATGCTGCAGGATTATACGATAAAAAAAAAAAGCAACTGCTGATGATGATATTGAAAGAATGTGCAAACAATGTTAACTATGTAAACTACTCAGGGAAAGGACGATTAGTTTCGAGTTTAAGAACTCAATTCCAATTCATTCCTTACAGCACAGATTAGGGGTTTGAATAACATCTCTGTAATGTGTGGTGCAGTGGCAACCCGGACCACTGCACTGTGACTGAGGTTGGCGCTAATGACCAAGTTGTCGACGCGCCATTAAGCCTCAACCCCCCCCCCCTCCCCCTTACAGCACAGATAGAGGGCTACGCACAGAGTATCCCATATTCGGCACTGGTCCAGGTTTTCAGCCCTTCCTAATTTCAGAGAGACGACCTTTCTAGTTGCCTCTCCACCACCAACTGAGAATTCCTTGTTCCAGCACCCGTATTTATACGTGCTGGAACAATAGGGTCCCTACCCAGGCTTTAGGGCTCGTTTATGCAACGAGACCTTCTCGCTCGCCGAATGCTATTTGCTAGGCAACCGTTATTTATTTACGATTAATTTTCCGTTTCTATTAAATGATTGCGGTAACAGACAACAAATTAAATGTATTATAAAGAAGATACACGGACAAAGAACAAAGTGCAACAGTCATTTTAAACATTGCTACAACATTGTTGCCATTTCACGCTATTTCCAAAATTTGCTATTCTCGCTGAAAAAAACAGCTTCTGGCAGTGATCAAACGGCGGTAGAATAAATAGCTACTCGCAGCGAGAATTCAAAGTCCAACATGGCGTCCATTTCGGAGTTATCGATTCAAAGGCAAAACTTCAAATGCCGGTATTCAGGAATCTGTCCGTCGTCGTGTACTGCAGTAAAAATTGTTTTTTTGTTGTCATAAATTGACAATGTCATGTTGCAAGCATCGTACGTCGCGTCGCGAGGCACGAGGAGAAAATTTGCGTCCGCGTTGTTGCCATGGTTACTACGTATAGACAACTTGAAAGCCGCATTCTCCGACAAATGCGGGAAGCAGCCATCAGATTTAGTATTGACCAAGTAAAAGCTAGTAAGCGAGAAAATTGGCCTTGCATAAACGCGCCCTAACGTCACGTGGCGGTCTTACTGGCGCGATTCGGTTCCAACTGGTTGAACAATAGGCACCGTTCGTCACCTGGCTGTTGGCACAGCTTTGTGAGGTGTGAGCTTTGTAAGGTGCCTTTGGCGATTTTGTGCAAAGCAAGCCGTCACAGCCTAGTGGTCATCCTACTCATTTCCAAGAGGTTAGTTGCCCATCGTGATTGACTATAATAAGCCACGCAACAAATTCGAGTTTATAAAATCATTGGGGAGAAGTGGTTGAATGAAAGGACGAATTCCGTGAAATTCATTTTCATCTCAGTCCGCATGCAACGATCTCAAAATTGCAGTGTCATGTTTAATAATTACATCCCTTCTCTCGTTAAATTCGTATTACCCGTGGCGATTTTTTGGTCGATTTTTACGTCACAGATAAACCAGGTGATTGAAAAATAATTATTTGTGTAGATTTAGCTCCAGGACTGGAGGTTTTCCTTTGGCGCTTCTGTCTTTTCCTTCGTGTAAAATCGATCGACGTTTGAGGAATGCGGCTCTGAAACATGAAATTAGTGGGAGTGTATTTTTGTTTACTAAGATTTTGACACCCTGAGGCCGGTGGTGCAATATCTGGCGTAAAATCAAGACACACGCTGGTGTGTCGCCCGCCAAGATGATAAACGATAATACCTATCCAGATAAAATATATCATATCAAAAACCAAAACTGGTAAAAAGAAACACCAATTTCCGAATGGTTCGGCCCTTTAAAGGAGTGATATCAGGAGTGACTTTCAGTAGCAATGTTCAAGTTTTCATTTAACGTCCAAAGTATTATTCGGTGAATGTTTTGGTGTGTTGATATCACTCCTTTGAAGGGCCGAACCATTCGGAACTTGGCGTTTCTTTTTACTAGTTTTGGTTTTTGATATGATATCACTTCTTTTTTTTCAATTGTGTATTAGGCTCAACTCAACTAGCCTGAAGATTTGTAATAATGTGCCATGAAGATGGAAAATAATTTTTCCAATATTTTAATTTTGTATCACTCATTCGAGAGGCCGAACCATTCTCAACTTAGTCGCCTCTTTATCAGTTCTTGGTTTTGTTTTAATTTTTTCTTTTTAGTTGATATCACTCCTTTGTAAGGCTAAACCAGTTTCAACTTGGTGGCCTCTTTACCAGTTTTTGACTTTAAAAAAATATATTTTGTTTGTTTTTCGGGAATTGGACGTAGACACAATTTCTTTGGCAACGTTGTTTAGATTTGTGACGACACACAAGCGGGCATCTAGATACGCACGTCAGTATACACGTTGTCATTGTCCGAAGTTTGGCCATCCAATTGGAGACGATGCCTACAATACTAACAATGGTTACAACAATACTTTCGTACTTACGCGCCCACCCACGCCATTCCCGTTACAGACCCAGGCTGTAAACCAGAAAAGGTATGCAGTTCGTATCGTATACTGCAGCCATTCGTCCAATATCATAGCTAGAAGCTTTCCCGGTTATCTCGGTATCGATAATCACATGGGGATGAGCGAACTAGAAGTAGCTAGTAACACATTTGCAACGTTATTGAGGGTCAGATTTTACATTTAAAGCAGCTTTGCTGACGTTCCTACACGAGTTCATTTTTGTCAGGTTGGTCATTGCTCTCCATTTTACCACAATTTAAGCTTTTGTACTGCATTATTATTTTTCCTCAAGTACCTGAAATGTGCCAAACTATGCTTCAGGATATTGGCCACTGACGCTATGGCGTCGCGCTACAACCTTGACAATTGAAATGAATTTGCCTAACTTGGCGCGACACCCAAGCCTGTGTCTAGATATGACCACGACGACCACTACATACGCTTTGTCTTTACAGCTATGGTAGTTTGGCTGTTTTCATGCATCTTAACCCATAAAACGGTAGTTGCCACTCTTTTGCCAGCTCTGGCCGTAATATGCTTTAAACAATGCTTTACCAATGATAGAAACAACAATATCTTTTCCGGCAGAAAAAGAAAAAGAATTGAATATAATTTTATTGAGGGTAACGGCCCGAAGCCACACACCCTAGAAAAAGAATCAAAGGGGTGTTAAAGGGTTTAACGTTAGAAAAAGAATTTATCGGAGGAAACAATGCAGAAGCAATGGTGTAACAATAATGCTGCAAACAACAATGTCTTTACAAACATGTACTGTACTTGGTTTCATGAAGTCACGTAATCGGGCTTGAGTGAAAAACCAAAAAAATATCTGTCTGATCCCTGGTTACAGGGCTTTCAAAGACACAAAAAATGCGCAGTCGGATTCAGTGCGGAAAAACAACCAGGCCACAGGACGTGAAAGACACCGTCTGCTTTCGGGTAACGGAAATGAATGAAGGATGGTGAAATGAATCACAGGATACATGGATTGAGTGAACGAAGCAACGTTAGCGCAATTACCCCTCTTCAAGAACTTGCATTATTTAAATTACACATTTCACTGTTATGAGGCAGCTGTACTCCTACATTTGCCCGCCTTCATAATAGGCTGTGCAGAAATGTTTTCTCCATCTGGCATTGTACTTGGTTACATGAAGTCACGTAATCCAGCTTGAGTGAAAAACAAAAAAAATATCTGTCTGCTCCCGGGTTACAGTGCTTACAAAGACACCAAAAATGCGTAGTCGGATTCTGTGCGAAAAAAAAACAAACCATGCCACAGGACGTGAAAGACACCGTCTGCTCCCGAGTAACGGAAATGAATGAAGTATGGTGAAATGAATCACAAGATACATGGATTGAGTGAGCGAAGCAACCATCCTTTGATCAAAAAGGGTACCGACGCGTGCGTGTTAAGTTCCTTTACCATCCCCACCCTTTTCTTCTTTTCATGACATTGCGCGTCAGTTGGGCGATAAGTCTGTCCTCTTGTCTGGTGTTTTTCAATTTTTGCAGGAGGTACAGATGTATGACAAGATTTAGATTAGGGGTTTGAATAACATCTCTGTAATGTGTGGTGCAGTGACAACCCGGACCACTGCACTGTGACTGAGGTTGGCGCTAATGACCAAGTTGTCGACGCGCCATTAAGCCACAATCCCCCCCCCCTTTTCTTCTCTTATGCCTACACAATCATGGTCCTGTTTGCATGACGACGCAAGAGTTAAACATACTCACAAGAGCATGGATCCTAAACTACAAGGGAAGGTGTCCCAGCAACAGCAAAAAAATGAAGACGAGAGCAAGGACAAGCTTCGAAGACTGTTTACTAGATGCCACTATTCTCGAAAACGAAAACTAGATTGCAATTGTTGTTTGTGGTTCTCTAAAACGAAACTAGCAGGAAAACGAAACTAGCGGCATCACTTTTCTAAAAAAAAAAATAATAATAATAATTGGAAGTGGGGAGGGGGGGGGATGCCCGTGTGTCGGACAGTGCGTGTTTTAACCTGCTGTTCTGTTCGCATTCTAATAATACATAAAAAATCAAAGTGGATTGGGGGTAGTGGTGGGGCAGTGTGTCTATTATTCCTGCTGTTTATTTGAAGGAAAAACCTGTTGTATCATCAGAACAGTGAAGTTTCATTCTTCTTCGTTAAAATTTAGAGGTAAATGTTTAGTAATGACCAAAATTATCCACCCGAGCGAAGCCGGATAGTTCTGCTAGCAGTAGCATAATAATCAGCCAGCCATTCAACTTTCTATGGTTGCACATCTATTAAAAATAATGTATGATATGCTAGAGGGGGAGGGGGGGGGGTTGAGGCTTAATGGCGCGTCGAGAGCAAGACCATTAGCACCAACCTCAGTCGTAGTGCAATGGTCCGGGTTGCCACTGCGCCACATATAACAGAGGTGTTAAACAAACCCCAAATCTAGACCTCATCTAGATATGCTACAGACCGTGCTTATGTTAGATTAGACATAATCCCAAACATGTTTCCTTCCACTATTACGCTGGGAGTATGAACTTCCGGTCACATGGCAGCGTCCATGGTAATGACCTTGCTGTCGGCGCGCCATTACGGCTTACCCCCCCCCCCCCCCCCGTTCCATTTCAGAGCAGACAGACGGTCTTGTCTCTTCTTCTTTTACCACTGTATCTAGAATCAATAAAGTTGGTGCAATCAAATCTCGACACACGCTAGTGTGTCGCGCCAAGTTCGGCAACAATCACCACAACAAACAATATCACATCAATTGAATTGTCGAGGTTGTAAACCATTGTAGCGCGACGCCATAGCGTCAGTGTCTTATATCTTGAAGCATAGTTGGGCACATATTAGGTCTGCAGCCTTGCAGGGCTGGAAACACCGGTTCTCGTCAGATCCCCGAACTTAAGCAGCATTGGGCCGGATTGATACTTGGGTGGGTGACCGCCAGCTGTTGCAGACATAGGGTCTTAGGGCTTCGGGCAGATGACCAGGAGTGGTTAACGCTCATTAAACCCTTTAACCCTTAAGGTACTTGGGGGAAAATAATAATGCGGTACAAAAGCTTAAATTGTGTTGAAACCAAGAGCAATGACCCACCTGATAAAAACTAACTCGTGTAGGCATGCCAGCTAAGCTGATTTCAATGCAAAATCTGAATCTCAATAACGTTGAAAATGTGTAACTAGCTAGCTAGCTAATTCTAGTCCGCTCATCCCCATGTTAATTTCCATAGGGTGATTATTCATCGATACCGAGATAACGGGAAGGCTTCCAGCTATGAAATTGGACGAATGGCTGCAGTACGATACGAACTGCGTACCTTTTATGGTTTGGAGCCATGGGGTGTAACGACGATGGCGTGGGATCTGGGGCCGAACTGGGTAGCCGGTTCGAATCCGGGTCATGCCACTCCGACGAAACGTAAGTGCATAAAGGTGACTTACTGAACTACGTTATTTCTAGTGTATGTTTTTCGCTGTTGGCTTGTTTCCGATTTTCCTTAGTATTATTTCCAGCGATTTGTATCTATTTATTAATTTTCCATGGCGTGGGATGGCGCGTAAGTACGAAAATATTGTTATAACCATTGTTAGTATTGTCGGCATCGTCTCTCCTCAGTGACAATGTGTATACTGACGTGCACTAGTGTAGCACGATAAATCTGAACAACGTTGCCAAAGAAATTGTCACGTCCAATTCACGAAAAATAAATCAACTCTGAAAACAAAGCAAAATAAACAAAGCCAAAAACTGGTGAAGAGGCCACCAAGTTGAGAATGGTTCGGCCTATAGGCAAAAGGTAGTAGCAAATTGTTGAAAACCTATTTCTTGTTGACTTGCCACTTTATTACACATCTGCACGGTAGTCCTATCGAACTTAATGGTATTCCCGTTTCGTCTACGCTGAGGACCACAGGTGCATCTGGATCACTGCGCATTAGAACATCGTAGCCGTAGAGAGCATTACTAACGGCATGACTTTCACTGAGGAATATACGAATGAGCAACAAAGCCAAAAGGCGATCATTGCGATTGCAGAACACAAGCGAATGGTGTAGAAAACGATCAACACACTACTTATACACCTGAAGCTCCTCGGGCGAAAGAGTACCCATCACGGAGAAATAGGGCATATAGCCTACACCTATTCTCTGATATGACTAATACCAGATGGAACGCAGCTGCTTGGCAGTAATTTCGAAACGTTGCAGCTGATGAAAACGCGTAAGAACGCAGTCAGGTATTAGCAAGGAGATTTATGCAAATGGCGTATGTGTAGGCTTAATGAGTTGCGATTACCTGAGTAATGATGTAGGATTTGGCTGGGTAACTACATACTTACGTCTTGTGTTGACCTGGCCGTTTTTTTTTCCAGCAACGATAATCAAGAAAGTCTCCTACATATACAGCATTTTCCAAAACACCACACATGTGCCATAAAAAAGTCCGCTGCTGTGCACAGTTTGGTACTGCCAAAACACAGCACACTCGACAGAGCTGGTATAGAGCATTGCAAAGACAAAAGAGAGTTAAAGAGTCGAACGAACTACTTTAATCCATGATTGTACACATTTATTGCGTAGCAGATGCTCCTATAAGCCAAGATATAAGCCAAGACCCTTTAAAAACGGAAAAAAATTCGTTCCACGCCATATTTTAAGGCAGCGTAGTAAAAAGCTGAAACTCTGGAAACGTCACAAGGCAAACCCTTGTCCTACATCGTTGCTTGCATACAATAACTCACGCAAGCTGTATCCTCAGATGGAAGAGTCATGGCATCGGGAAATGGAGAGGGCAGCAATTCGCGAGGGCAGCCATTCTGCCCTTTTTAAACTGTACCGTAGCCGAAATTCCCGCTCCAGAACCCTCCCGCCTCTCAAAATCGGTACACATTTCGTCGAAGATAAAGTAGAGAAGGTGGAAATCTTCTGTAATGACTTTGCGTCGAACATCATACTCGACGACGAAAATCCTGGCCTGCCAGATAAATAGCTTGTGGACTCCCAACCATCATGCACCCAGGTGATTTTTACGGAACATCTCGTGTCGAATGCATTAAAAAAAATGAAACCTAACAAGTCTTGCGGACCTGACGGGTTTTCGGCTCACCTATTAAAACAACTGGGAAATGTAATATCGTACCCCCTATCTATTATCTTCTCTTTTTCCTATGCACAAAAAAAGTTCCCTAGCATGCAGAGCAGGGCAAACATAATACCGATTATAAAAACGGGGTCTCCCCCTGATCCATGCAACTATCGACCAATCGCCCTCACATGTGTGGCATGTAAGCTCATGGAATCGATCATACGGGACAAGATTTTAAATTTCTTTAATGAACATCCAGTAATTAGTGACGATCAATTTGGGTTCCTTCCGAATAGATCCGCGACCCACCAGCTGCTGGAGGTTTTGGATAGATGGACCTAGCATTGGATCTTGGGG
>JAHWFP010137966.1:0-17920 GCA_023313725.1 Lithobius niger | reverse complement strand
TGTATGTTATTATTTTATTTTATTTATAATTAAACAAAATTTTAAAATATGTTGGAGAATAAAAAAGGTTATTTTTTTTAACCAGGCATGATTAACTGATAACCACTTTTAAACCTGTAAATGTTTTTCTAACTTATTTTTTTTTGTATTTCAGCCTTTTAAGTTATTTTATTTGGTAAAAAATAAATTAAATGAATTTTATTTTATAAAATTCTGCAATTTTTTTTTCGAAATAAAGCAGTAGGCTAGGCTAATCAATGAGAAAATCCTGAATTTAGAAAAATACTTTTTGATTGATTAACCTAATTAATGCTTTATTTGATTGTTTCAAAAAATGTAGCAATTGTTTCAAAAAATTTAGCTGCATTGTCAACCAGTGGAGTGCTTGTAGCCTATAGGTACTGTTAATAGCGTAAGACTTCTGAATGTAAGAAAGTAGTATAAAACTAAACAAAAATTAACACCATCTGCAACTTATAAGGGAAAAAAATAAACAACTTCATTTCATCATTTTTGTGTGAATTACCCGGTATCCGGCACCGGCCCGGATCCGGAACCATTCCGGCGCTAGCATCAAATTATCCGGAACCGATCCGGATCCAGTAAAATGCTATCCGGTCGATCCCTAGTTAATAGATATCTAGCCAATGCTTGAATTTTAAAACATCTCAAAAACTAAGCTAGAAATAAATTAAACAAATCCTAGATGATTCAATACAACTACTTCAGCGATCGTCATTCATGAGTAAGTGTGCCGACACTTTTAAAGTCTAAAGCTGCGTTAACTTTAAAAAGATGACTTCGTTTAAATTATGTTCACCTAAAAGGGGAAAGTGATTAATTGTTACAATAGAACCTTGCTTTTGGTTCCAACTATATACTATAGCTACAAAAATACCGAACCACAGAAATGTACACAAAAATAAACACCACATCGGCACCCAAGACCGAGATTCTTGAAAGAATGAAATAAGACAATTTCACAAATAAATTGTGTACGTTATTATTAGGGGGTGCGAGTTGAATAATTTCAACTCGAGTTGAGCTGTGCCAAGCCGAGTTTGCAACAGAAGAGTTCAGTATTGAGCCGAGTTCGAATATTTGGTCACTATTTTTTGTTGGCCAACTTCCTCTTTAATTTATTAAGATAATACGCACAAAGATGCCGCTTAAGTGATTGTGTGGGTCGTGGTGTTCCAGTTTTATTGACATATCGTGGACTTGAAAATGGTTTGAGCTATTGACTTTTATCTGCACCATCAAAAAGCTCTGGTCGAGACGATGAATTTGGTATATTAGAATGTTGAAATCGGTAAAAAACTGACGGAAGTTATTGCATTGTCACTGGATTTGAGTATGGATGGGAGCAGCGAGCCGAGTTCGAGCACAAGTTACATACTCGGCTCGAATTTTTCAAGTATTGCACCCCCCTAGTTATTATTCAATCAACGTTGTATAGTAACTCAGATAGTCAAAATATGCAGTATTTTTTGAAAGTGGAGTTTTATGATGGACGCCTAACAATTTCTTACGAGAGTGAATTTAGAGGCCTACGGGCCGGATGCAACCTAAGTAATACGAAGTTCGGGAGCCAACTGCCAACTTCCCGCTATTCTAATAAATCTTTTTATTATTAAAATCAACAAGACTAAATGACTATGGTTCATCATTTATTAAAGGGCACAAATGCAGGCTTGCTGTAAAATGTGAAGTACAATATTGTTTTGTCCAGCAGACTGGGGTCTAAAAGAAGATCTCTATTTGCTCAGAAAAAAAGTAAATCGAACCATATTCTGTATGTAGGTCAGTGGTTGACAACGTGACAATGCGAATTTTATGTTCTGTGTTTAACGATGTAGTCAAGTGAAGTTTAGCATCTACCATTGCTTCTGATTAGGGATGTGCGATACTCGACAAATTTAAGCCGAGCCGAGTGTGCAACGTGTACTCGAACTCACATCCGGCGAAAATGTGATAACTTCGTCAATTTTTGACCGATTTTGACATTCCAATAGACCAAATTTATCGTCGTGACGAGAGCTTTCCGATTGTGCAGATTACTCCAACCATTTTCAAGTTATGTCCATAAAACTGGAAAACCACGACCCACAGAATCACTTAAGCAACATCTTTGTTCTTATTATCTTTCCAAATTAAAGAGGAACTTGCAAACAAAATATATCCATCAAATACTCAACCTCAGCTCGATACTCGACTCTTCTGTTGCAAACTCGGCTTGATTCGAGTTAAAATTATTCTACTCGCACACCCCTAAACGGCAGAGACAGGACTGTTATTATGGCGTGACTGTCTTTATTTCACCAAAAATTCAAGTGTGCTCTTCTTTGTGTAGAAGTGTTTTGTGGTTTTTGTGTTAAATATTCCCATGAAGCCTCATTACAACCACAGTAAACACTGGTTGGTGGTTTTTTCGATTGGCCCGATCACTAATCCTCCTGGCATTTCAACTAATTACACCCCCCAACCTCCCCGCCCCTCCCCCGGGGGCGCGCCCCCCCGAAAGCTTTGGATATGAGTAAAAATTACCATCTTCGTTGCCTAGGAAGGCAAAGTCGGGACTTAATGAATGACTGGATTGAAGAGTGCATACTATGTTTGCTATAAGGTAGAACCCATCTTACTTGCTGAACACAGCTGAATTTGAAACTAGGGTAAAAATAAGTGCTAATGACTAACTATCAGTAAAAATGCGTGAAACTTGGTGTGGAAAGTTTGACATAATGCAACATAAAATTTAAACTCTCATCCTCTTTTGAGAGGTAAATAATATCCTCGGTATTTCAAGCAGCTGTTTTTGTCCAGAGAAACTCTTTTAAAACAATGGCGGCCGGAGTGGACGTATGTATACAGGCCTCCCGGCTTTTCGTCAACGATGTTGTTTCCTTTATTTTCCACAAAGTGGACACATTACCGAAACAACCGCTAGTAGACTTGGCAGCTAGTTTTTATAAGCCTGGAGAGATCACTCTGGCAAAAGAGCTCATCTTTATCGAACTAGCGACAGCAGCTTCAAGACATGGAATCCGATTGACTGGTCGCAACACTACGACAGCTAGAACTAAACAACAAGCCGAAGTGTCGGACATTTATGATCTACTGCAGGCGGCTAACGATGACGAGGGTATGTGGGAATTTCCAACGATTGTGCCAGACAATTTCAACAACCGACCGGCAGTCGATCCGAGCTGGTACGATGTAGGTTTGCTGGCCGCACAGGTCAATGAACTGAAAGCGGCGGCGGCCATGTTGGACTTGGACGGAGATTTCCGGGCAGGTGACACGAGGGAGAATATTACTCATGGACCGATCCCAACTTCCTATCTCAGCTTTGTAGCTAGTCATCGTGAGCTTAGGGATGGTTTACAGATATGTCGTGAAGAGATGAAGGACATAAAACTGTGAGTTGATATGCTCATCGCCCGAGGCGATCACCAGCAACCTAATAGCGAAACCAAAAATGCCAAGATCGCAGACGCGCGCACAAACCGGAAGTCGTTAACGGAAGTCATGAACCGGAAGTCGGCGGCAAATAACATCACACCGCGTCGGCAACAAGCAGACGACAATATGGATAATGTAAACACAACCGGCTCACCAGCAATAGGCAACAATAACAGTAAAGCGGTCGCGGAGATTTCAACCGAAACTCGTGCAGACACTTCTTCTGGCAGCGAGAGCAACAACGAAGTGAACAATTAAGGGAATACGTTAGTTACTGGAGCGCAGCATGGTGATTTTAGTGCAAAAAAATGACCAATTCAATGGAAATCGTCGCACTTCTTTTTCGTCTGCTTTGAGCAATCCAGCCCCTGCAGTGAACTACAGCCAGACATCTAGCCGTAATCTGAGCTCTTAGCAACCTAACGATCTGCAACTACAACCCATCCAGGTAATTACCAATAGGCCAATCGATTATTATAGCACCCAACTCACCCGTGAGTATCAAAGGAAGACCAGTAACGACTGGAGTCAACTTTAATGGCCTGAACGAAGCTCAGCCACACACGATATTGGAGAGGGCAGTAATCATCCCCCCTTTCAACCAGCAGCAAGTCATCAAGATGAGGAAGGCTGGGTCACATCTCATGGTACGAAACGAAACAGGCCACCACGCCATAGTAGGGCCGTGTGGGGGTCTGCACAATCTGCTAGCTCTGGATTATCAGCTCGCCCAAGGCAGTTCACGCTATTTGTAGGCAACTGCTCCACAGACGTGGAATCTAAAACGGTTGCTAATCACGTTGCTACCATGCTGAACATTAGTGAACTGCTAACACAGTGTGAACTGCTGCCCAACCGGGCACAAAACAGACGCACTAATGCTTTCCGGGTAAATATTCCTATTAGGTTTCGAGACGCCATACTTGATGGTGAAAAATGGCCCTTGGACACAGAAGTGAGGCCCTATTTCTGGCGCAAGCAAGCGAATATGACGGAAGGTGCTGCTTATAATTCAACAAGTTAAAAGTTGTAACTTGGAATTGTGCGGGTGTGAAAAGTGCCAAACCCGAAGTTGAAAAATTATGTAGTCAAGTGGACATTGTGCTGTTGCAAGAAACATGGCTCTGCGATTACGAATTGGACTATTTAAATGGTATTCACAGCGAATTTCATGCGGTGGCCACTTCACCGGTTGACAGCTCCACTTCCGTGCATGGGCGTCCTTACGGTGGCACGGCCATACTATGGCGGAAGTCCCTATGCTCTGGTCGCCCTACTGTACATTCTTTTGACAGCTCCACAGTACTAGGTCTCTCCTTCCAGATCAACGAGGGGACGCGTTTTGCCATTGCTACTGTATATGCTCCTACGGACAAGCACATTGAGAATACAGTACCTATGAAGAGCTATTGTTGGTCCTTAGCGAGATTGAAATGTTTATACAGGCAGTAAACACTGACTTTATTCTAGTTGCTGGAGATTATAATGCCGACCTCAGAAGGGCTTGTCATTACTCTGAGTTGGTTGCTGAGGGAGTTGTGGGGATGGGCCTGACCTTCCTTGATAGCGTGTTGCCGAATGACACCTGTACATACATTAGTCAGTCTCAGGACGTCAAATCTTGGTTGGACCACATCTACGGTACAACACGGATGGCTGATGCGGTTGTTAAGGTTTGGATCGATGAAATAATCCTGGGCTCCGATCATCTTCCATTAGGTATCGCCTTGGGCTTGCCATTCGCTTCACCATCTGCTGACACCCAGCTGCCAACCTTGGGTATATCACGGATAAACCACACTAAAATACGCTGGAGGGACTCAACAATTGAGCATAGAAGGGCATATGCTGATCATGTTTCAAAAGCTCTCATGCTTTTTGAAGCATCTGATGGATTGACTTGTAGAGGTAATACGTGCGAATTACACGCTCACCGTCAAGATATTGACAGAGAGGCAGCCCTGCTCTGTCCTTACGGAGGCGGCCCATCAGACGCTGCCTAGTCACCCGACCACCAATGGCGCACGCCGAATACCTGGATGGAATGACCACGTCAAAGGCCTCTACTCTGCCCACCTGCAAGCTCATTCCACCTGGGTTCGAGATGGTAGGCCAGGTACGGGAGCCAGTTACGAAGCACGCCGCGACACTCGACGGACGTTCAAGAATGCTCTGCGCTGGTGCCGCTCGAACGATCGTGCCCTCCGGGCAGCCGCACTACAGGATACGCTTCACGCACGTGACAATGTTGTTTTCTGGGCAGCTGTTAGACGGACTGGGCGTGCTACGAGACCTTCCATCGATACTATCGATGGAGCTAATGGCCCAAGTAACATCTGTAACATGTGGAAGTGTAGGTTCGAAAATATCTTCACCGAAACACCGCAGGACAAAACTGCCAGCGATATTATCGCCACCGATTCCAGTCGTAGGACTGAATGCCCTCCCTCACCGGAAATTAATTCTGGCGAGATTAGCCACCTGCTACTTGCCATGAAGAGGGACCAGGCCGCTGGCCCTGATGGACTAAATGCAGAAAATCTTCGCTTCGCTGGCTCTGTGGCTAATAGTTTTATTGCCCTTATCCTTTCTGCCTCGCTTGCTCATGCTCATTCCCCAGAGCCTGCCACCAGGACTATTTTAACACCGATTCTGAAAAAGACTACTGCTGAGCCCACCACCAGTGACAATTACCGTGGCATCGCACCAATGAGTCCTATTGCTAAACTCCTGGACCTTGTTATACTGGGTCGCATCAAAGCCACGACTTCCACGTGTGATGCTCAATTCGGGTTCAAAACGAAGCACTCCACCTCACTGGCAGTGTACACTGTAAAGGAAACCATCCGGAGATATCGTAGAGCGGGTTCGCGGGTGTACGCTTGCTTCGTGGACGTAGCTAAAGCTTTCGACAAGGTGGCTCACTATTCAGTGTTTCAGGCTCTTCGTCAGCGAGGGCTTCCTTCGTATATCACTGACCTCATTGCCAATTGCTATAAAAGACAAGCCATCCAGGTGAACTGGGAAGGTCACCTCTCTGACCCATTTACGGCCACTTGTGGAGTACGACAGGGAAGTCCCCTATCGCCTTTCCTCTTCTGCCTGGTCCTCGATGGAGCAATTTCTATCATTTCCAAAATGTCAACTGGCTGATGGATGAATGGCGTTGCCGTGAACATCGTTGCCTTCGCCGACGACATCGTCCTCCTGGCTCCCAGCAGGCGGGCACTTCAGTTTCTGCTGGATAGACTCGTGTACCTAACATGCGACAGGGGCCTTACTTTCAACGCCAACAAATCTGTTGGAATGGTTTTTGGGAGGGGTGAGGAAGTTAAAGCCCCCCTACTAATGAATAAACACACACTATCATGGGTAGCCGACCTAACTGATGACGCTCATGTGAGAAAGATTCGTAGTGAGTTCTGTAGGTCAGCTAATATGGTGCTACATACCTTCAGCTTTGCATCTGATGAATGTAAAATCCAGCTTCTTAAGACTCGTGCTACTGGACTCACGGCATTTCAACATGTGTCGACTTCCGGAAAACAACCATGAAAGAGCTTGCTGTCGTTTATCACGGTGCGATTAAGAGGGTTCAACACCTTTCTCGACACTGTCACAACCATCAAGCCTGTCGTGATGCCAAAATGTTCACGTTCGACTTTGCAGTGCTGATGAAGCAGGCTGCCCTGTGGAGAACGATTTTGGCCTCGACCAATAGCTGGTGAAGACTTATTGGAGTGGTCCCGAAAGCTAGGGCTTTGGCTTGGGAGGCACTGTTGCAAAAGGCACTGTTGCACTTGGTTGCTGGTGCAAAGTTCGAACACCAAGGGACCTAGCAATTTTGCGGCAACGTGCTCACGACCATGTTCAGAGCATGACAGTCCTGCAAGATGCTGAGGATAGTCTGTTGTCCTAATTTTTCTTTCCCTGAGCTGTAGTTGCCCTCAATGTTTTTTTTATCAACTGTTTTTTTTTTTTTTTTTATATCCTTTATATTGTACCTTGTGTACGGAACATACAGAAATAAATAAAATAAATAAATAATAATAAAACTTGATGATAAAGCCTGATTATCCGTGGTGATGTCATCATCCTTCATCGTCATATTTTAAAAGTGTTTCTCTGTAGAAAAATAGCTGCTCGAAATATTGAGGATATGTTTACCTTCCAAAAGAAGGCTAGAATTTTAATTTTATGTTTTATAGTGACTAAAATGGTAGGAAATTAACAAACCAACTTAGTGGTGCAATTTATTTTAGCCTCGAATGTGAGAATTTTGTGTATTAAACTTACTGAAACTACTAATTTGCGTATTCGCCTTTTTTTTTTTAGGATAAGCTCAAGTCATTGATTGAAAATAGTGCAGCTCACAAAGAAGATTCTGAATTAATGCAGCATTTGTGGAAAAACTGTGGAGAGCAGATTTTTAGCCTCAACGATAAAGTAAAGCAATTAGGATTTGCAGACAAGGTATACATAACTTAAAACATTTTGCCGTTTGATTGGCAGTTGAACGGTAATGTAAGGCCGTGAAAAAATAATCTTTGCTTCTCGAGAATTTTGTGAGTTTACAAAAGTGACCTGGTGACAAGGTTTTTAATTTTTATTTCATAATTCAGAAGTTCTTTTTTGGTAATTTTTTTCCAAGTAACAATTTTGCTGTTTATAAAAAAAAACAGTCAATTTGCAATAAAAACAAAGTACTACACAGATATAGAGCAGTTTAAGACCTGAAAGTTGGATACGCACCGTAATATCGTGTATTCTCATTCGTAGCATCCTTCCTCAACTGTGTTACTATTTGGGATCCTTCCCTGCCCTGCGGCGCTTTGTAACCTGTTGTTTTGCAGGTTATTTCCGTTTGGAAATGCATGCAAATTTGCGTCACTTCTGCCCCTACTTGCCGTCCGTCCTGCCCTGTCTACTAACCCCCACTCTTTCTTGCCGCTGGCGTGAACGGTTGTGTGATCGGCGACGTCGTTGTTATTGCGAAGGCAATGGCGAACAACGACTACTTCAGGTGGAACAACATAATGAACGACTACAAGCAAGGATGGATGCTGCGTTTCGTGGATGGTTTCGTAAAGGCGGGAAAGCAACGCCTGTTGGGAAGCGAATGGCCGCCGACAACGTTGAAGACGAGCGAGACAAAATGGCGGCTGGGGTAGACAGCGTCGGCCGACGTGGTGAGTACGATGTAGTTGATTAAAACGTTGGCTGTGTGCGATTATTGTATGATAGGGGAAAAATAACGGGGAAAGCCGTTATTTATCGTATGGCCAGGGAGCGTACGAATGGTGATAAGCCTACTAGTGCCGACACGTTGGTAGAGTGAGCGAAAATTCCACGTGAGGCGAAACCACGTGCAAAATTATTATAATAATAATAATAATGAATACCACTTGGTGAAAAAGTGAGGCGGGCACTAGAAGCCGGCGGAGGGCTGTGGAGAGGAATAGGCTTAGGGAGTAATGGTTGTGCAAGACTCGTTGGGAAGTTGGCCGTGGACGATGTCGGAGGTTCGACTGGCGAGTGGAAAGTTGTTAGCCGGTCGGGCCACGGAGTGGTCGGTTGTTAAGCGCATCGGCGTAGGCCTTGAACGCGAGGTCTTGTGGCGCTGGTTTGGGCGTATGCGACGTTGACATGCGTTGCACGGAGAGTTTGTGAGAACGAATGCCATCTTGCAGACGAGGGGCTGGGCAGTGGTCCGAGCCGTGAATGCCGTCCGACGGACGAGGTATGCAGTAGGCCTAATGAGCGAGGTGTGTCGTAGGCAGAGTGATACATTGCGAAAATTATAAAAATTTGGAATTTTGAGCCCCGTCGATCGATTGGGCGAACTCAGCGGCACGGATTGGGTGCAATTCGTGGTTGCGGTCGGTAACTGGGCCATGGCGGAATTCGGATATTTGTGGCTGTCATTGATATCAAATGAAAATGCGGACTGGCAGCTGTGGGAGGTGTCGAGTGGCTGGAAAGTCGGCAGTGTGATCAGGATAGAAATGGCGGCCCGGATTTAGGACACCTGGTTTGACCGTGAGCCGATTGGTTTGAGAAATTAAAATTTTTTTTGTACGTGCGATGGTGGCAATGGACATCCAGTGTGGACGATTGGCCCGGATTAAATTTAATTTTTTTATTAGTGTAACGGCGGATGGTACGACGGCTGAGGTGCTTGTAACACCCCCGACATCAAGTAGACTTTGGTCTTGTTAAAAATAATGCTTTCGGTGTTTTGTTGGTTTATGAAAGCACAGTCGTCGCTATGGGCCCGATGTAGGGAACGGAGAGAAAATATGCTATCAATTTAAGTAGGCTAACAAGTACTATTTTATACGGTACGCGCTGCCACCAGGTGGAGTGACATTAATTGCAGAAAATCCTGAGTTAAGAATAAAAGGGGGTTTACATAATATTTAACTCTACAATTAATAACTGGGTAAAAACAACTGTCGTTTAAAACGCTTGGTTTTATTTATAGACAGTGAGAATAAAAAGGCACTTAACATTTTATCACGTTTTTACAACTGAAAGCTTTTGAAAATAAAGCAACGAATTTACATTAATAAATTCAACAAACGAACTTTTAAGAAAACAGTTACCTTTCACATCAAGAAAGTTCACTCAGGCATGTTTTGAAGTGAACGATGGCCTTCATTAGTGAAGGAGCAGAGTTATCAGAATATTTTTCAGTGAACGAAGATATAACGTACGCAACTAGCGATCGGGAATAAAGAGCGGGAAAGATCAATGGCTTACCTGTAGGTCCATATGCAGCAGTCCTCTTTCAAAAAAGCGTTCCACAGATCGACTGGAGATCAGCTTATTCATGACTGCATACGAGCTGTAGGCCTACGAGGGATTTTTCTTGAATCTTTCGGGAGCTCTTCTCATCGACGTCCGTCGGCCATGCTGCTGACTGTCAGAGAGTGTGTGAAGCGCGTGACTTGATCGGGCGCTTCAACATTGTTGCCGCAAGACGTCAACAGTGAGCTTCCTTGAAGCCAAGAAACGCGACATACGCGCCGCGTCTCACAACATATCCCCCGCGTTCTGGCTTCACGAACGGAGTGAGGACCTTCTTCCTCCTTAGTGGGTTGCCTGACTCTCCTTTGAGTCAGACGCTCCCTGTCGAGATCTTTCTTTTCTTCTCGACCTGTTAGACTTGGTCTTTTCTTGGATTTTCTTGACTTCTTCGTCAAAAGCGTCCATCTGGTTGACCATCTCGTTGCGTTCGTCTGGTGATGCCACCAACCATCTGTCCATATAGTCGTCATGGTTCACCCTCTGAAGCATCACTCCGTCTCGTTCGAATCACTCGATTTTTAATCGGTTGTACTGCCCTACAACTTGCTTTGACGAGCGTAGAGTCGACCTCCTCTGCGGAGTGACTCCTTCTTCGAACTCCCTGCGTGCAGTTTGTATTGCCCTCTCCACAGTCTCCTGGAACTGGTCATAAACCGCAGGTTCCCCCACTGCCGCTCGATCAGTTGGTGTGTCCTGTGGGCCGGGCATCACTGGCACTTGAACTGGTGCTTGTTGTGGTGGTGGCACATTCACAATTGCTTGAGCAGTTTGCGTGACTTTTCTTTCCTCAGTCATATCGAGGCTTGGGCCCGGATCCATCCCTCTACAGGAATCCCTAGGGGTGTCCCAACCTAGCGTCACGTACTTCAAGTCTCTCAAGTCCCTTTCAGTGTTTGTCTGGTAGCAAACATTTCTTCGAACCTTACGTCCCGACTCTCTACTACCTTGCGTAGCTCGGGTACCCACAGTCTGTAGCCACTTCTTTTTACATCATATGCCACCAGATATCCAATCCTGGACCTAGCGTCCAACTTGTTCTGTGCGGGCTCAACAATTTTTACGTAGGCTTTGCATCCAAGTTTCCTAAACTTTGATACGTCGTTTATGTGGCCTTGCCAGCTGTGTATGGGGGATTCGACTGCTAGTCTTCCCACTCCTGCATTACGCAAGTAGCATACCGTCCGTACAACTTCTCCCCACAGGAACTTTGGGATACCACCCCCCACTAACGTTGTACGGACTTTCTCCATCAATGTGCGATTCAGTCGTTCTGCGACTCCATTTCTTGTGGAGAATAGGGGTGCGTCTTAAGATGCTTAATGCCATTCTCTTCTAAATAGGCTTCGAAGAATCGTCCACAAAATTCTCCTCCATTGTCCGATCGGACGGCTTTTATCCTTTGCCCAGTCTCGGCTTCCACTTCAGTTTTCCAAGCCTTGAACTTTTCAAATACATCACTCTTTTTTTTCAACAGGATTACCCACGCTCGCCTCGTGTGGTCATCGATGAAGCTCAGATAGTATCCTCCCCATTCAACGTAGGCACAGGCATTGGTCCGCAAACGTCAGTGTGGATTAGCCCTAGTCTAGAGCTCGCTCTCTTGGACTTTTCTAGCCTTGAATGGTAGTCTTGGAAAACGTCCGACCTGGCATGCATCGCATTTCTGACTTGGACGATGAATGTTGGCATCTTCTAGGCCACGAACTAATTCCTGTCTCTGCATACGTTTTATTAGTTCATAAGGCATATGACCTAGCCTTTCATGCCACCGGTGGAAATCGTTTCTTTCCGAACTTCTTTCTTCCCCCACAATCGATTCCTCACTCGAATTGATTTCTCTTCGTCCAAGATTTCTTTTCCCTTCTTGCATGTTTAATTTCTTTACTTGATGTTTCTGTGATGGTCCCTTTAATGGCGTCTCGACATCCAGAGGATACAGATTATCCCATCGTCTGTTAATGTCCAGCATGAGTCTCCCATTAGGGTCTTCCACCGTACATCTGTCATCCGGGAACGTCACTCTACACTTCGCCTTTTGTAGAATTCCAACGGATACAACATTAGTCTTTAATGTCGGTACATGGTAAGCTTGTACAAATTCAATACACCTGCCTTTCACCACTAGCACTATAGTCCCTACCCCCGTGACTGCGACTGGAGTATCGTCGTCTGTCAATGCATACCTATTTTTCATGACTTTATACTTTGTGAAGTCATTCCTGTCGTTTGTCATCACCACCGAAGCTCCCGAGTCAATAATCCACTCGTTCCGGTCATTGGGATTTCTCTTCGATGACTGCATTGCAACCTTCGAAATCCTGAACCACACCCCCTGTGGGCTGGGGGTAGAATAAGCCCACCGTACCCCTGCGTGTCGTAGAAGGCGACTAAAAGGGAACCCAAGATCACGGTCTGCTAGTGTGCCAAGGGTCTGCATGGCGGAGGGTTTTTAGTCCGTGTTGAACACTAGCAACCTCAACACTACGGTTTGCGAGTGCGCCTACGGTGTGTATGGCGGGCAGGTTTAACACCCGTCGCAAGCACTAGTCCGAAAGAGGTGAAGGGACATCCGGACAAACCGGGCCCGGGGTGGCTGCTTAGAGGATGTTTGGTGGTTTGAATCCCCTTTTGGGTTTGATTCTAATTTGCCCGTTCTGGCCACTGGGCTTTTCATCCTCATCCCCCAGCATGTTGGCCGTGTGCTGCAACCTAGTAATCCGTGGAGGCGGAGATCCTGGCTTTCGGGCTTTGGCTCCTTATTCCGGAGGACGGGTGGCCTGGGCGAGCCGGCCTAAGGTCAATCGGCTATGACTTTTCGGGTCCTGTCGATGTGGGGAGGTGGCTTGTGCTGTATCCATCTGCATCACGGACCCGAACTGTTTGGGTTATCGACGGAGGTGGTGGGTACGGCTTCCTTGGTGGCCTCGCCTCTCGGCATGCTTAGGCTGCCACCTCACCGAGATAGACGGCGGTGTTAGCTTCCTGGTGCAGGGCCCTGGATATGCGGCTTCCGGCCCTGCATCACCCGAGTGCCGCGCGGGGTTTTCTTTTCTGGGGGGCGCACCGCCGCGACTTCCTTTTGCTCTACATGGCAACTACTTCCCCCCCCTCCCCCGATAAAATTTCTTCCCCCCAAAATTCTTCCCCTCCTCGCCGCACTAGCAAGCGCCAAAGGAGGGAACCCGAGATGGTTGGGCCTGGTGCCCAGTTACCAGACTTGAGTAAGAGTCGGGACCAAGTCCCGAAGTTCTTGGTGGTGACAGGCGAGGGCCGAGATGTTACACAACTCGGTCCATTCGCTGTTCACAAAGCTCTGAAAGGGATCTGTGGTTCTGATCCGAAGAGTGTCTCTCGGCTCCGTGCTGGGGGATACCTTGTGGAAGTTGCAGACGATGGTCAGGCGAAGAGGCTTTTGAAAGCGAGTGCACTGGGATCATGCCCAGTGCATGTCGAGCCGCATCGTACTTTGAACAGCAGCAAGGGGGTCGTGACATGCTTTGATTTGAGGGGTCTCAGTGATGATGCCATCCTGGACGAACTCAAGTCACAGGGTGTTACGGCTGTGAGGCGTTTGACACGGAAAGGCGAGAATGGTGCCCAGCCAACTGACACCTTTTTCCTGACCTTTGATACGCCAGTTGCACCGCAGCATATTACTGCCGGTTACCTGCGCTTGAAGGTCAGGAGTTACGTTCCGAATCCGATGCGGTGTTTCCGCTGTCAACGCTTCGGCCATACCAGCGGTTCGTGTAAAGGTAGGCCTACCTGTGTTTCCTGTTCTCAGGCAGCCCATGAGGGCGCTGACTGTGCTGGCCCGAAGCAGTGTGTCAACTGCGGTGGTCAGCACCAAGCCTCTTCACGGGACTGTCGTGTTTATGTTGAGGAACGTCGAGTGCAGGAACTAAAGGTGAAGGACGGGCTTTCCTACTCGGAGGCCCGAAAGAAAGTCAAACTATCGGCGCCGGCTATGACACGTTCTTTTGCGCAGGTGTGCAGTGCGCCATTGCCTGGCCCAGTTAGTGAGTCTGCCGATTTGGCAGATTTACGCGCTGAGCTCAGGTCTTTGACGACGACGGTGGGCAAGCTTATAACTTTGTTGACTCTGCAACATCCATCTCTGCAGGGTCTTTTGGGTCCTTCGGACCCGGTTGCTGCCTTGCCGTCTACATCTGCCCAGCCTGCGAGTGCTTCTGCTCCTGCTGCTGTTTCTGCTCCTGCTGCTGTTTCTGCTGCTGCATCTGTTCCCAGGCAGGTTAAAGCTTCAGCGAAGCCTCCGCCTGCCCGGAGTGAACCACAGAAAACCTTGAAGAAGAAGGCTCCTGCTGGTAAAGCCTCAACACCACCCGTGAGGACGTCGCCACCAGGAGATGAGGTGAAACGGTCGTTGAACGGCCAGCTTGCTGAGGGGTCCGTTGTGTCCCCTCAACATCTTGATGATACTTTGCCCATGGAGCAGGGAGAGATTTCCTGTTCCAATTCTCCGGAACTTTTTCCTCCTTCCGAGGACAATTTCGTTCTGAACCTCACTCCATCTTTTGATTCGGGTGAGGATTCGGATGTTTTCGGATCGCCCAGAGAAGGAGTTGAGGAGAATGATTCAATCTTCAGCCCGCCCTAATGCCTGCGCATGCCATCGTTCAGTGGAACTGCCAAAGTTATCGGACCCATGCCGAAGAGCTGCGGCTGCTTTTGTCGCATTGGCGACCTCTATGCTGCTGTCTACAGGAAACCTGCTTTAAGGCGTCAGATAATCCGGATGTTCGAGGTTATTCTATCTACCGTCTGGATGCTGACCCTGTGCCACGTGCACATGGTGGTGTTGCAGTGCTGGTTCAACACTCTCAGCCGCATGCCAGTGTGCCTCTGCACACTAGGCTTCAGGCGGTAGCAGTTCGTGTTTCTTTCCATTTGGATATTACTGTCTGTTCGCTTTATTTGCCACCGGATGAGGTCTTTGGGGTTGGTGACCTGGAGGACCTGGTCCGCCAGCTTCCTGCCCCTTTTCTGTTGCTGGGCGACTTTAACAGCCACCATGTCCAGTGGGGGGGACCTCATACAGACAACAAAGGTAGGATCCTTGAGGAGTGGATGCAGAGGGGGTCTGTTTGCATCCTGAACGATGGAGCCATGACACACTGTAACCTGGCCACGGGCAATTGGTCAGCGGTGGACTTAGCCTTTTGCTCGCTGGCCATCCCAGTTCACTTCACTTGGAGTGTCACTGCCGATCTGCATGGAAGCGATCACCTCCCCATTGTGTTGTCCACAATACAAGGGGGTTCTGTGGCTTCCAGGCCAGCCCGGTGGGCGCTTAAACGTGCTGAATGGTCAGCTTTTGCTGAGGCTGCTGTGTTTCAGCGTGCGGTTGAGGACTTTTCTGATGTGGATGAACTTTCCACTCATTTCGCTGACGTGGTCCTTGCTGCTGCTCATGCTACTATCCCGCGTACGTCCACTCAGCCGCGGCGGGTTCCTGTTCCGTGGTGGACACCTGCTTGCGGGCAGGCCATTCAGGCCCGCCGGCGAGCGTTGCGTGCGTTTACAGTCAGCCCAACTGCTGACAACTTTGTAGCCTTTAAGCGCTGTCGTGCCCGTGCCAGGTTTGTCATCCGTGAGGCTAGACGTGCTTCGTGGGCTGTTTATGTTTCGTCGATCACGCGCTCCACGCCTTCTCAGCAGGTGTGGCGGAAGGTGCGCCAGATCTCGGGGAAGACCGTGCCTTCCCCGGTTTCACAGCTGAAGGTGGCGAATACCGTGATCTCTTCTGTGCCGGATATCGCCGACTGTCTTGCATCTGCGTTTGCGCAGGTCTCGAGTGATAACCATTATGATCCTGGTTTCCTCAGAATAAAGCGTAGTGAAGAGGCTCACCCTCTAGACTTTCGCTCCGACGGGCTAGAGGAGTACAATTTACCGTTCACCAGGCAGGAATTTGTTTCCGCTTTGTCCAAGTCGCATGACTCCGCCCCAGGGCCTGATGATGTTCACTATCAACTGTTGAAACATCTGCCTCTTGCCTCCCAGCAGTTCTTGCTGGAGATGTTCAACCGTGTGTGGGCAGAAGGCTCTGTTCCGGCAGCGTGGAGGACAGCAGTGGTCATCCCGATTGTGAAACCGGGCAAAGACCCTACTGCTCCTTCCAGTTATCGCCCAATCGCTCTGACTAGCTGTGTCTGTAAACTTATGGAACGGATGGTTGGTGAGAGGTTGGTCTGGGTGCTGGAATCACGGGGATTCTTCTCTGCGTCCCAGTGCGGCTTTCGACGGTTTCGGTCAACCATCGATCATCTGGTTGCCCTTGAATCGGATGTGAGGGAGGCTTTTCGCCTGCGTCAACATCTGGTTCAGGTTTTCTTTGACTTGGAGAAGGCGTATGATACGACGTGGCGTTATGGGATTCTCCGTAATCTCTATAACTATGGCTTGAGGGGACAGATGCCACTGTTGCTTTCTGCCTACCTCTCAGGCCGTTCTTTTCGCGTTCGTGTCGGGGCGACTCTTTCCCGCCCCTTTGTCTTGGAGAATGGTGTGCCTCAGGGAGGTGTTCTTAGTGTCATCTTGTTTGCTATAGGGATCAACCCCATTGCTCAGCAAGCTGCTGTTCCCCAGTCATTGTTTGTCGATGACTTCGGCCTGCGCTTTCGGGCAGCTCGCATGCAGACCTGCGAGCGGCAGCTACAGCTGGCAATTAACAAAGTCCAGACCTGGGCGGTAAGTAATGGTTTCCGGTTTTCTCCGGACAAGACTGTGTGCATCCACTTTTGCCGCCAACGAACGCTGCACCCGGATCCTTGCCTGTACTTGGGACAGGCACAAATTCCTGTTGTCCCACAGGCACGTTTCCTGGGCCTGGTGTTCGATTCCAGGTTGTCATGGCTTCCACACTTACGTCAGCTTAAAGACAAGGCTTTGCGGGCGCTTAACATCTTGCGGGTCCTGTCGGGCACTTCATGGGGTGCCGATCGCGCTGCCATGTTGCGCCTCTACCGTGCCCTTGTCCGCAGCAAACTTGATTATGCGTGTATGGTCTATGATTCGGCTAGTGACTCCACTCTCCAGATGTTGGACACTGTGCATCACAGTGGCCTGCGTGTGGCGACTGGGGCATTTCGAACTTCTCCAGTGGTCAGCCTCTATGCTGAGGCCTCGGAGCCACCTTTGGCCATTCGTCGGCGACAGCTTGCCATTCAGTATGCTGTGCGTTTACGTGCTGTGCAATCCAGTCCTGCTTGGTCCATGGTTTTTGGGCCAGACTTGCGAGTCGGTAGACGCAGGGTGGGTAAGGGCGATTTCCGCGATAGGCTCCAGCAGTCCTGTCAGGAAATAGCCTTTGAAATGCCCTGCGTCTTGAGGCTTGGGAGAATGCCAGTTGCCCCTTGGCTTGTCCCAGGTGGCAGTTTCATTTTTGCTCTGGCGTCCCTCCCGAAGGGTTCCACTCTACCAGCAAGGTACTTACAGGAGTTCCGGCGGCTGAGTTCTCAGTACTCCGGTTATCAGCGCCTGTTTACTGATGGGTCGAAGTCAGACGTTGGCGTGGCGTGTGCTTGTGTGTGTAAGGGAGTAACGGTTGCCCATCGCCTTCCATCAGGCTATTCTGTGTTCTCTGCAGAGCTTTTGGCTCTTGGTTTGGCGGTGGAATGGATCCTTG
>JAHWFP010137965.1:0-32737 GCA_023313725.1 Lithobius niger | reverse complement strand
GTTGCTGGGATTTGGGATATCGGCCTGTTTCTTAAAATGATCGGCTTGATGTCGTTACAAGACAATGTTTTTTACTGACATTTTCAAATGACATTGTTTTGGCAGGTGGATTATGTACGTGGAACGCAACATGTGTGATGTTGATAGTAAGTTGGTCATTTATCATGAAAACCTGAAGCGTCTACGCTGCCACCTTGAAGTAATCCAGCAAATTCATCTGGCACCCAAGATATATCTGGCCGCTGTGGCAGAGGTGGTCCGAAGAAAAAAATACTCTCAGGCATTTATGCAGGTAAAGGAACTTTAAAAAAACATGCACCTTAGTTAAGGCAGTACTGCATACCAATTTTCCAGCCGAACCGAGCGAAACAAACCTTAAATGAGCCTAACACTTCCGAACCGAACAAAAGTCTTCAAACAAAATTTAAAATGACTCATTTCAGCCTATTTAAATGTACGTTTCTTAATGCAGGTTTGTTCAGGTATATTTGTAAATTAACAAGTGCAAACTCTGATTATAAAGTAATCACCTGTGCCTTTAAATTTTCCCCTCTTAAAGGGGGAGTGGCACCAAATGACAAGCTGCCGTTTCTATAGCCATTTGCCCCTGTCTAGCCCTTACTTTCAACAGGTGACGGAACACGCAAATACCTTTTTTTTTTTACGCAAACAAGCCTCCTTAATTATTGAGTGTAAAGTTGGTGCACCCACTTGCACCAGGACGCAAGCGGTAAAGTTAAGCTTAACGACATCATGGGTGCTTTTTTTTTGTAAATGTTGACCGTTTTGAAACTCAGATTTGAACCACTAGATGAGCGCCATCTAGTGACAGTGATATGGTTAGTTAACCTTGACCACTTGCTCCCTGGTGCACGTGGACGCACCAACTTTACATTCAATAATTAAGGAGGCACGGGGTCAGTTTGTTGTGTAAAAAGAAATTTCTTTGCGCATTCCTTCTCTTGTTGAAATCAAGGGCTAAATAGAACTAAATAATAGCGGACGGCGCTAGACGCTACAACCTGTCATTCACTGAATAGGCACCTTAAATATCTGAATGGTTAGTGCCAGGAACTTACGGTTTGGATTATCCGAAAGCTGGCTTAAAAACCTTCAAAATGGGTACTCAAAAAATCTTGTCAACTATAATTGGGAATATGTTAAATATTTTTATTTTGTAAGGTCGAACACCGAATTGAACCAAACACCATCTGTTCAGCCATGTTCTGTTCTGTTTGTTCAGTTCGGTACAACCGTAAGCTTGGTGCAGTAAATTCATGGTAAAATTATTTTAAGTATTATGGTCACCCAGCTGTTAGTGAAGGTTGTCATTACCTCTCATCTGTGTTGCATTTTCTGGAGATTAAAATATGACGAGTTGGTATAAACTGAGGATGGAGTGATTTTTAAATTTTTTAAGCGTAAATGACAGTAAATTGTTAATGTTATTGTGTCTCCTGTTGGAGGGGTTTGGTGTGGTTTCTGACTTGCTGTGAATGAAGGTGTTTTCCAGTATGAGTCTGGTGCGAGAGTAGTTTTCGGTACAGGGGATGAAGGTTTTTTCAATGGGGGTGAGGGGGGGGTGGCATTGATGGATGAAATGCATTGGTTGTGTCAGATTGATCGACAGCAGATGTGTGTTGTTGAGGGTGGGGTGTGCGAGTAGAGTAATTTTAATTCGAGCCGAGTATGCAGCAGAAGACTCGAGTATTGAGCCGAGTTTGAGTATTTGGCAAATGTCTTTTTTATTTGTTAGTGTAATAACAACTAAGATGATGCTTAATGAACTGTGCAGGTCAATGTCTACAACTAGTTTTCCAGTTTTTAGGATATAACTTCAAAAAGGTTTGCGCTAGTGGCTTTTAGTTTACACCACCGGAAAGTTCTCTTCCAAGACGATGAATTTGGTGTATTTTAACGTCAAAATCGGTCAAAACTTTTTACCAGATTCGAGTTTGGTTGGGATAAATCAAGTCGAGTTTAAGCAGATAGGAAACTGGACTGGAACTCGAAACTTTTGAGGTTTGCACACCCGTAGTTGGAGGGGGTAAATAAAATGGATTTATTTTTTTAGTTTCTCCTATATAGCATATTAGCATTTTAGATGTAGACATCTAATGCTTCCGTAGGAGTGTTAGTCTTGCATAATGGACTGGCGTTACAAACTGAGAGCACATGGCGACAAGTGCTTTGTCAGTAACTTTGTTTTTCTTTTGTAATCCCGACTGAACTTTTTGTAAAACTGGAAATGGTGAATAATCATTACTGGGGGTCGAATATCCAAATTTTGAACCAGGACTTGGGTGAAAAAAAGGCTTTGGAGTGCGAAACCAAAATGTAAACCAATGCTGTGGTCTCCTATTTTATAGTCATTGAAAATTCTAACATTCAGCATCTCAATACAGTAATACGTACTGTTTTCCTGTACTTTGCTTAAAAAAATGAGTTAACTTCACTATTCAACTGAAAAGCCTGTACACATAGCAGGGATGCTGACGGTGTGAAAAAATGTGAAAATTTGCTAGCAGCAAAATAATATGTGAAAAAATCCGAGTGTTGGTGCGAAAAAAAGGCAAAACGTACAAACGAATTAAAATCAATCAAATTATCCGCCCTAATTTTGGGCCTGGAATTATGTAGGCATGCGTGTGGTTAAACACACAAAAGAAAATTGGTTGGTTTATGGGCGGAGTCGCTTAAATTTGCTTTCGCTCTCTTGACTGAAATTACAGGGGAATTACAATGGAAAAGAAAAATTTTTATTAAAGAAATGTGAAACTGGTGATATATGAAAAGGAAGAAATAGTGATACGAGAATGAAAGTAGGTACGTGAAAAATATGAAAAAATAAAAAACTGGTATGAGAAAAATGTGAAAAAATAAAAAACAGGTATGAGAAAAAGGTGAAAAAATGAAAAACGGGTATGTGAAAAAAATTAAAAGTGGGAATGTGAAAATATGTGAACAAAGCTGGTACTCCCGGCAGCATCCCTGACATAGTTAAACCAAATGTAGTAAAAATAGCAGTTTAACTTCTTTGGATGGAATGGTGTCACGAGAAATCTAAATTCCAAGCTGTTTCAAGTGCCACAAACCGCAAGTTTGTAGCTTGTGCGCTTCAAAAGTTATGAAAAATTCAACTTTAGTGTGCAATTTTACGCTCCCAAGAGCTGCTTCTGGAGTGCAAAGTGAGATATTGGAGTGCAATTTGCCTCTGTGCATCTGAATATTTCGACCCCTGCATTATGTTACCTGAGGCTGCACCAATACCAATTTTACCAATCCGATACCGATCCACTTTTAAAAATTGTCCGATTCTGGTACCGATATCAAAAGTTTAATCCCTAATTTTTTTTTTTATCAATGGTCGAGTTCTTCATCAGTCCAATAATTATGAAATTAAAAAATGTAAAAGAGTTAAAAGGTATCTAGGAAGATACTCAGTGATTTCCTTAGCAAAATGTTGCAAACTGCATGTCGTAATGTCAAACGGTTCCCGAGTTATTGATAGTTCAGCAAAAGTTGCCGAAACCGATAACAAAAATGTCTGCAACCGATCCGATCCAGGATCTTTTTTAGTGCAGCCTCAATATCAAACAGTATCAAATTTAAAGTCCTTTCTGTGCGAGCCAGGTTTAAAATATGGACAATCGCTATAATCAGTAAAGCAAGTAACAAAGCTTTTATTTTGTACAGTATGCTGTACTATGTTGCTGTAAATGTTAGGGCAGTAGATTCAGGCTTTTCACCATTGTAATGGCCTAGTTTTTTATTGTCTTCCATTAGTGGGTAACCTTGGAAACTACAATAATGAAGCTTCTTTTCATCGTTGTGTTTATTTACAAGCTCAAAACGGGGCCGGCTTCAGCAAGCTACTACTACTTGTATGGGGCTCCAGTCTACTAAATGTTAGATACGCGTGTGTAGGCCTATTGATGGCTGTTGATCGATTAAAATCAATCTGCTCTCACCCATTGGCGCACCGGCTTAGCATCGTCATCGGCACAGTATCTGCACATGACCAAAAGTAACGGTACTGGCATCGGAATCAGGTAAATGGGCACCGGTATCGAACCGGTAACGGGTGAAGTGTTACCGGCACAGCCTTAATTCTATGTGTTTTTCTTTTTGTTTGTAGCTTAAGCTTTATTGATTTCATTATGAGTTAAGTTGTCAGAAAATGTTTGTCGGACAACTACACTGGTCCTAGATGCTTGTGTTGCCTTAATAAAGATTTTCCGATTTGTGAACCTTGGTTTATTGCAACTGGATTTGAAAGTTCTGGAAAGTATTTGATTTCATCGCTGTCAACACGTGGCCAATTACATGTATTACCATTGCTTATTTTTAAGGGTTGACCGAACCCCAATTTTTCAGCCGATCTGAATCAAACTAACCAAACCTTAAATGAACCAAACTTCGAACCTTCTGAACTGAACAAAAAGGTACCCAACCAATCAATCGTTAAAATAAAACCCGTGACAGATTCATATATTTATCAAAGTACAAGTTTCTTAGCAAGTTGCAAGTACGTATAGTTACATGGACTTGTAGTGCACAGAATGTTAGAAACTCATTTTGAGTATAAAGAAATATCCTCTACCGTTAAATTTTCTCTCATAACTTGTGAACGGTTAGAGCTGGGAACTTGGGGTTTGGACCATAAGAAGCTGGCGAAAACACCTTCAAAAGGGTGCATTTTGTCATCAAAATCCGTCTATTAGAGTGGGAATACGTTCGGTTCAGTATTTTTCTTTTGAAAGGCTGAACACCGAATTAAACTTCCGTGTTCAGCCTTGTTCGGCTCTGTACAGATTTTGCTAACAATGTAGAGTCGAAATTGTTTTTAGTTTGTACTAGGGATGTGCGAGTAGAAAAATTTTAATTCGAGTCGAGCCGAGCCGAGTTTGAAACAAGAATAGAGTATCGAGCCGAGTTCGAGTATTTGATGGAAATATTTTGTTTGCAAGTTTCCCTTTAATTTGTTAGGATAATAGGAACAAAAATGGTGCTTTGTTGACTGTGTGGGTCATGGTTTTCCAGTTTTAAGGATGTAACTTGAAAATGGTTTCATTTATTGACTTTTAATCTGCACCACTGGAAAACTCTCGTCGAGACAATCGATTTGGTATATTGGAATGTCAAAATCGGTCAAAAATTGACGAAGTTATGGCATTTTCGCTGGATTCGAGTTTTTCTAGTATGGACGCGAGCAGCGAGCCGAGTTCGAGTACAAGTTTCATACTCGGCTCGGCTCGAATTGTTCGAGTATCGCACATCCCTAGTTTGTACAGATTCATTATTTTTGGAATTTGCCACTCAAAACCAAATTATTTGTGAGGTTTGGTAGGTATCAGTGATGGGCAGAGTTGACACGCCTGCATGTGCATTAATTCGCTTAAACTTTCATAATAATACTTTTTTTCCTTTGCATTTTGCAGTGGGCTTCTGCCCTAGCTCAACAGTCAATGGAGCTGCACACAAAGGAGGTGTTGGTTCGGCGCTCCTTCTACTCTCAGTTGAGCAACCACTTCCTGCAGACACTGTTCCGAGGCATGGAGGACTTTCCCCCTCCGTTTGCTGCTCAGGCACCGAATCCTTTTGACGTTCGGTTGCCGTCAGTGTCGCCGGAAGACGTGGAACAGCTACGTCAACTCTTGCCTGACCTCGCTGTGCATCTCCAAACAAATGACTTCAACCCTGTGCCGCAGTTGATAAAGAGCTGCATGCTTGATCTCTGTACGTCGTTAAAGACTGCCATGGATAAAGAAGCGGAGGCCATTGCAAATGCAGAGAAAACCGGTGCTGCAACCGAAACATCTGAGGTGGTGATAAGTGTAAAAATGGAGCCGATGTCTAGCTCCACAACAAACATGGCCACAGAAAATGCGGTGGTGGGGAAGGGAGAGGATGATTCGGAGGCTCGGGATGCTGAATCCGAGACAGAAACAGAAGAGTTTGAGAAAGTGGATGGTTTAGCTGTCGTAGAGGAACAGAGGACTAGTGATACTGGAAGTGATTTAGCCGACATTTGCAGCAACAAGAAGGACGAGGATAGCGATGAGCCTGGCATCTCGGAAGCCAAACAGCGACGAGTGGATAATGGAGACAGTGCGAATGTGATGCCGGCGACTCTGCGTCCGTGTGAGGCTGTGGTGACGGAGGACGTCCTATTGGCAAAAACCGTAAGTGGTCCCATTCAAGGTGATGATTCATACGATGACGAGCTTTTGAATGTTGCTCCGTTTTGTACGATGTTGCAACCCCAGCCTGAGAGGTTGTTTCTGTCAACAACTGACACTTTGTACGTTTCGTCAGAAACAAAAGCAATGACTCGCGCCCATAGTGAAGGGGAGATTCCTCCTCGGTCAAAGATTCCGAGTACCACAGAGAGTTCTGCATCACACGAAGTTGCAACCACGCATCGTCGTTGCCACTCACCGGACGACGTATCGTCGTCGTCCGTTGTGATGGCAACGTCACAGGATTTTGTGACGGCAGAATTTTATATTGATGAATCAATGCCATCGTCGTACACCGAGAGCAACGGAACAACAGGCCATAGAAGTGTTGGTGCCGGTCTCGCGTCGGCTGCCAGTGGTAGTAGTGGCATTGGAGGAACCGGCACTGGAGGTGGAAGCCACTATTACTCCCCTACTGTCAAATCTCATCACGTGATAATTGCTGAGATGCAGCGGCACTTGGAGGAGAAAAATGCAACAATTGCAACACTTCAGGTATAATATCTAAATTGTCCCTTTTCACTGCAACTTCTAGTATCAACACATGCTATTTGCGATTCAGTAATGCAATATTTTAAAATGAGTACGCAGGCGGCATACTGTGGAGCATTTTCAACAAATTCAGCATCCCGTGTGAAAGTTTAGAAGCGAATGGTCTTGTGAAATTTCTGTGCATTCATTAGTTGTGTGATTTTTAAGTGTCGTATTTCTCCGAACATAAGACGACTCAAATATTTAGAGAGTAGCATTTATGGGATGACATGTTCCAACGAAATAAATGACTGCGATTATAAGACGGGTGACTTTAATAAGGCTTTCGTAAGGCTTGGTTATTAGTTTGTATACGAGTAAATCTCCCTGGTACTGGATTCGAAACCCAAACTTGTAATACTGTAACACCTTTGATTTTGGACTGCTTACCGAGGCCAATTTCAAAATATGTCTAGTTTTCGCTAAAAAAAAAAAAAAAAACTAATTGAGCAAATGGCTTGAGAAGGCATCATTGGATATCTCTTGGAAAAACGATATGGTGTATTCAAACATCAAAATCGACCAAAATTTGGGAGAGTTATGGGTTTACGTGCGAGTATAAGATGATACTGCTGTTTTAATGGTATAAATTTGAGGAAAAGTATCGTCTTACATTCGGAGAAATACGGTAGCTTCATATACAACATGTTGAGCACGACCACAATTTTTAATGCGAATGGTTGCGCACGATGAAAGGCGAGTAATGCTCTAGGTGTAGTAGTTAGTTGCCTTTTATGTTAAAAATCGCACCCAGCTTTTAACCGACTGGAGTATTTTTTCTCAATATTCAATAAGCAGGCTGCTGCACTTGTCAGGTGGTTTAAATGTGATTTTAATCAGTTGGCATACATGGTTGTACGAAAGGAATATGTTTAACTTTCCAAGAATTAGAAAATTCAACTGAATGATCACTGCTTTACTGTCCAACCAGCTAGGGGATAAATACAGGTAATGATTCAAGAAACAAGAGAAGGGGGGGGGGGGGGGTCGAGTGGGTCATGTCTGTCACAAAGAAATGCTTGGAATTTTAATCGGGTCCGTACGCTAGCTAGAAAAGGTTGGAATCTAGATAGGCCCTTTCTCAAGCCTTGAAAAGCCTAGAATTCAGACAGATTATCAAATTTTGGGCTGGAAAGTTTTGAATTTACTTGTATTGTTAATTTCAAAAAATTAAATGTGGAACTTAACATGATAAAAATATTTGTTAACGTAAATCGACGTGAAAAGCCTTCATCCTGCCAGTTTGAAAAAAATCTTAAAACCTACACAAATATTTGTTCTCATATCTGAAAATATATGCTCTTGCGTCGTTTTGGCTGCTCCCATTAGCACATAACGATACATCATATATAAAAAAATTGAAAAATTGAAAAATTAATTTGTCTAAAATGTGGGTTTGGTGTTAAAGGCGCCTGTTCGCCATTTCGATATCGTTGCCCATATTGTAAAAACAGCATCCACGTTCCAGATTCTCCGTCATCCAGTAGGCTGATGTGGGTCACGTGATCTCGTTTTAGGTATAAAAATCGCAGCGCTGCTGTGAATAGTGTTGTTCCACTTTTAATTTACCGCTATTTTCTTTATATTGCTTGAAGATTTTACAGTGCTGCATGTAGGAGTTAAAAAGGTGAAAAGAGTCAAAGAGTCATGAGTCAAAGAGAACTCGTAAAACAATGAGAAACTTGGCCGTCTCGTTAGACCCCTCAGCCACTGTTGATAGCCGAAGCCATCGCCGGAAATACGTCAGCCGCACATTCGCCGCATTTTTGTTCGGCTAGCCCTTAACCAGCCGTCGCCAAAAATGCTCCAGTCGTACTGTAATTTTTATTTGGGTAATTTTCACACTCGGTGCAATTCGAAGTCGGTTTCTTTTTTGGTGAATAGGGTGAATGATACCTTGAATCTTCTAAATCCGAATCTGTAGTAAACGCTTCGCACTCGCCATCTGCAGAATCGTGCGAGTGATTACATGGGACAGAACCAAATGTTCGCTCCCATTTAGTTTAGAAGAAGGAGTAAACACACTTGAGTAAACGAACGTCTCTCTTCTACGGCATGATCTGGTCACGTGACTACAACTCCCTGCTAGCAGAGCGCACAGTTTACAGTACATCCCTTCCGCACCACCAATTTAATGATTTTAACAATTTTTAAGTTGTTTGTGTAGCATGATGCAAAATATGTCGTGTTTTCAGGTTCTTTTGTTTACAACCAAGAGTGCCTGAACAATAACTTTGGCTGATCGTATTTTAACGTCATGAGCAGTTTTCACAGGCAATTTTGTTTATTTGAGGGAAAATAAAATTTCTGCAATGAAAATAGGTGTACCCGAAGCGTTAATTAATTATCTTTCGTATAGGCACTGGTGTCACCTTTGTAGGTGCTTTTAGTTCAAGGGTAGTAACCATGCATGCATGCATTCACGAAAGTACGTTTTTAAGTATGTAGATTACATTTTTACACGTTAAGTCAGATTTTAACGTTTGTTATAATAATGTCATTTGAATTTGTTTCATTTACCAATACAACCTGTAATTCAGAGCATATTTCATTTGTTGTGTTAAAACTTGTGTTTACATACTTTAAACTTAATATGGCGTAAAAATAAAACGCTTTAGTTTAAAAAAAAATGTTATATTGCTCTCAATTTAATTTGGGAAATGCCAAAATTTGTGTAGGCTGAGCCGATAGCCTACGAATTTGTCTCAAGTCGATAGCGGCCGAAAAAATAGTCGGCTAAGATCACCTAGCTGAAAATTGGTCGAATATTTTCATTAGCTAGTCGAATAACGTAAATTTGAATGGCTGAGGGGGTCTAGATCTCGTGCGAGGTGACAATGGGGTAGCCAGAAAACCTTTAGCAAAGCTGTTACAGGTTAGCAGTAACTAAGATTTTGACAGCCAAATGCTAAAGCTGTTTTAGTTGTCTGTTTTAATTACAGTATTATTAAATTTTGTGAATCTAAGAATTTGTAGAAAATGTTCCAGAGACAGCTTCGAAGCATGTGATTTATTTTATACGTTCGTAATTTAATTTTTTTCTCTCCCTTAAATGTTGGACTCATTGATTTGCTGGGTTTTGACAAGAATTCGTCGTTTTTAGTTGACTTCGTAATTATTTTTCTCCTCCTAGTGGGTTTTTGTTCTTTTTTTTTTGTTTTTGTTGATGTGTTTGTTTTGTTTTTTAGTTAGCTTAATAATTCTTGGTCATTTTTGTTTTTAGTGGTGACTTGGTGACTGGTGTGGTAAGACTGTATGGTGACTTGGGCGTCCATAAGTATTGCAATTCACTTTTCTTCCAGCAAACGAACTTGAGTTCAAAAGTTAAATTTACTGTGGTCAACACTAACATAACAGAAGGAAAGGCACACTATACCACACAGTGGAACACATAATAATGTCAACACTAACAACTTGGTTTTTCAATTTCTGTGCAAAATAACAAGAGTACAGTAGAATCTTGATTATCTGGTATAATTGGGACTAACGGGAATTTCGGGTAATCGAAAACAACGGATAACCAAATTTACATTGTGAACTGACAGCAACCCTTCCGAATGTCAATCTAGTAGCAGTCGCCACTTGGCCAGTAGACTTAACAAAGCACTCGCCATTACACAATTTCTACTCGCCACATACCAAATACATCTTGTATGATGAAAGGTTTCTCTAATTTATGTATCAACAAAATTGTTTAATTTTCGTAAACTCCATTATTAATGCAGAAAATACAGTTATATAGCCCTTATCAATCTGAGCATAACGCCGCAAACCGTTCGTCTCTAACTTATATGGTTCCAGAGATACCCCTTTTTTAGTGGCATGCTCTGCAGCTAGTCGCCATTTTGGCGAGTAAGGCTAAATTCCAAGTCGCCAACTGTTGATTTCCACTCGCCAAATGGCGAGTGGCGACCGACATTGGGAAGGGGTTGTCTGACAGCCTTTGAAGTATAAACCTAACTAAATCGTTGCTGCAGTCACGTTCATGGAGTTATTAAGGTCTGGTGAGAGGAGGAAGAACTGCACCCAGAGGAGTAAAACCATGTGAAAACCACCGTGTCGAAGAGGAGCAGGTTCTCAAGAAGACAAATAACACAAGAGAAGGTGTGTGCTGTGTGCCCTGTGGTGAGTGCAATTCCGTTTATGTGGTTGAAACAAGAAAAAGGGTTCAAAACAAGATTAGGCTACACGTGGCTGACGTAAGGAGTAAGAGAAGAAAAGGAGTCGCACTTCACCACACGACTACAGGACATAGGATAGAGTGGGCAGAAACAACAACTTTGCTTGTGCCAAATACAGCATGCGATTGCCACCTGAGGAGTCTGGAGTCACTTGCGATCCAAGCACACGTGACGGAAGCAAGGCCACTTATGAATATTCAAGGCCCTCCAGCCCCAGCCATCAAGTATCTAGTGAGGCATGACTTTCCACGAGCGTCTGCTCCAGCAGTGAAGAGCGCCTGAGAAATGTAGTAGGCTAGGGCAATAACAACGACCGCCACATGCAAAAAACGAGAAATAAAAATGTGAGCCAGAAACTTTTGAATTCGTGAATAGTGGAGATTTCTAAACATTACGGCATTAAAAAAAAATATCTCGTTTAACTGGACCGCCCACATGTCAAAAACTCCTAAAAGCTTTTCGAGAAATAACGCATCCGCCTGCTCAGTTGTGGATTTTATTAATCAGTTATTAATGGATTATCACTCGCTCAACGGCCTAAGTGAACTGTAGGTAAAACGATTCAATGACCTAACGATACGAGTTAATTTTCAAACTGACTTTTGGCCAGTGAATTTCTGTGCGTATAGCATCCTAGCTCTACACAAATAGCTAGGATGCTATGGCGGCGTACAGGCCATGCTTTTCAATTGCCTTAATACCTTGCTCTTACTTTGTTGGCAAAGCATTCATACAATTCCTGATGAATTGCATCACCTTCTTTTGTTGTTTTGTTGTTGTGAAATAATGATGTGGAGGCTTACTAACGCTAACAAGTGCGATGCTATATTAATCACCATTTACAACGCTTCTTTTACAACTGGAAGAGTCAGGGACTGATGTGTATAGCGTCCTGTCTGGACGGTACAAAATATTCGTAATCTAGGTATTACGTCTTTCCCCCATTGAAAAAATAGGTTTGTGACTTACCTTATTACAATCGGTATTGTTAGGCTATGTGAACTTGAATTACTATTAAAATTGGTTATTATGCATTAATTTTGTTTGACACTCTTATTTTTCTATAAGCAGAATACTCCTTTAAGTGTCTTGGAGGTTTTGACAATCTTCCAGATTTTGTGACATTAAAGCTTGGAGTGTTCTCACACTGATTTACTGGTTGTTCATTGTTCACAACACTTGTGGAATTTGTCGCTTCTGAGCTTGTTGGAAAATCTTGTCGTCTCTGCGCCAATCTTTCTGCTGTGGGATTGTCGTCATCTGCTTGAAAAAAAATCGGACTTCTCCTCCAATCTGGTGGGGTTTTGTTCTCCTGCACCGGTTCACTGATTTTGTTGTCTTGAGTTTTGTTGTTTCCTCGTTGCAGTAGTTTGAAATACGATTGATTTTGTGTGATGCAGTGACCAGCTCTCTTCGCGATGATCATGGTTCCTCGAGTGTAGGCTACTCGATAAGGAACTGGATTGTATGGTGGTGACAACTCATTCTTACATGGCTGTCTTACAAGAACTTCATCTCCTTCTTGGAACATTTCTCTTTTAGTGTGGTTGTGTTTGTCAGCATGAAGTTTCATCTTAGCTTTCGCTCTGGAGTCTTGGTTTTGCACTTGATAGTCATTTAGTTTCAGCAAAATTTGTGGTAGTCCATTGTTTGTTTCTTCCTATCATGAGAGGTGCAGATGGTTTACCAGTTGATGAATGTGGAGTACATCTGTAGTTTTGAAGAAATTCTGTGAGTGCATCTGTCCATGGTTTGTTTGTGTTGTATGCACTTCGAATTGATTTTATGAGTGCCTTCATAAATCTTTCTGCTCCGGCATTAGCATTAGGGCCAATGTAGTGTTATTTTCCTGTGGTGGAAACCTGTTTGTGCTGCGAATGCACGGAATTTTTCACTTGAGAATGGTGGTCCATTATCCGACTTCACAACGATTGGTGTACCAAATAACGCAAATACTTCTCTTAGCTTTGGTATCACGACATCTGCCTTGGTTGATTGCACAACATATACAAATGTGTATCTTGAGTATTCATCAGTAATTACTAGTGAATATTTTGATTGCATTATGGGTCCGAGAAAATCAGGCTTACATGTTGCCATGGCCCTGGTGGCAATTCACTAATTTCTTGTGGTGGTTTGGTGCATTTGGTCGGGCTAGTTGTTGCTTGACAACTGATGTATCTTTTGATGTAGGCTGCTTCTTTATCATCCATTTTTGGGAACCATACTTTTTCTCTTAAAACAAATGATGGAGTTCTTTACGGTGAAAAATTACAATATTTTCCGAGACTTTATGTCCAACTTGATTAACACTCATCTTCACCAAGTTAAGATATTAGATCTTTTAAAACTCGATCTCACAATATCTTGCGAATTGTCGACAGCTTTAGCAAGTTTGGTGGTATAACTGCTTCACATCTGTCTTCCTCGGGCACTAAGTTTCAGTTCGTTCTCCGTCTCCTTTTACTTTTTCTCTTAAGTAAAGCTTTCGTTTTTGTTTCACCTTGGTGTCCTACATGTCCTAATTCAATAATTCTATTTTCTTGTTTTCAGGAATAATTATTCTGTGACCTTTAGAACAAAATTTCTGAGTCTTGATCAACTGTGAGCTCATTTCGTATTGTATGGTTAATTGTGTTTTTCTCTTCCTTATTCCACTATTTGTCTGTATTGCAAGTTTTACCTTTGTGAGCATGGTGTCTGCATTGGCTTCATTTGCGAATTCTTCTATTGTTTTTGCTTTAGGCATTGCCTCGTTAATAAGCATGTGCACAAATTTATTTGCCATGTCTTCATGTTTAGTTCTTTATTTGGCGGATTTTCTGATGTGTCTTGGCAGAAAATCTGCTGGGTTATTTACTCCGGGTATGTGGCAAATAGTATAATTATATCTTTGCATTCGTAAATGCCATCTCTCTATACGAGATCATGGTTGCGAGTTTGGATTCGTAAGAATTTGCAATAATGGAATCCAATAATGGTTTATGGTGTGAGAAAATTTTCAGTTGAGCATCATAGAGATATATTTTGAAATGTTCACATCCCCAAAGAATCGATAACATTTCTCCTTCCAGCTGGGAATATTTTTGTTCTGTTGTATTTAGAGCTCGGCTTGCATAGGCTATTGGAACTGCATGCTCGTGTTGTTTTGTTTTCTGGGCGAGTATCGCTCCTAAACCTGAAGGTCCGGCATCGACTTACAGTTGCATATCGGCATCTGGGTTGAAGTAGGCTAGTGTCTCAGCATTTATTATGGTTTCTTTGATTTTGTGGAAGGCTTGTGCTTCTTCTTGCCCCCATTTCTATTTGGTATTTGTCATAGTTAACTCAGGTAGAGGTTTTGATATGCTGGCTAGGTTGGGCACGCATTTTGTACAATATTGAACTATACCAAGAAAACTGCTCAATTTCTTGGTTACTAGATATGGGTGCATTTGAAATAGCTGATACCTTTTCAGGATCTACAGTCATACCTTTTTCTGAAAATACATAGCCATAATATTTTAATGTCGTTTTGTTGTTAAATTCACATTTCTCAGGGTTAAGTGTAATGTTATTGTCTCTGGGATTTTGCAACACTTTTCTTAGTATTTTGTCATGCTATTTTTTTCGTTTTGGTATCCACTAAAATGTCATCATTCACGTTGTTGGTACCTTGAATATCTTGTATAAAACTCCTAATGGCTTCTTGAAACTGTTTGGCAGCAGAATTCGTACCGAAAATCAGTGTTTTATACGGAAATAGACCTATGTGTGTTGAAAATGTGGTGATATACCTGGATTCGGTATCAAGCTTGGTGGTATCCTTTACTGAAATCAAGCTTGGAGGAATAGCATGCTCCATTTAAATCATGAATTATGTCATCTACATAGGCATTTGGTGACGTTCCCTAATTATTGCTTCATTAGGGTAGCACATGTCTACACACACTCTTGAATCACCAATTGGCTTTATGCGTATTACAAGTGGCGATACCCATGGTGTTGAACCATACACTCGTTCAATAATGTCTAGATCTAACAACTTTTTAATTTCTTGGTTCACTTTTTTTCTTGTGCGAAAAGGAATTCTTCTATGTGGGTAAGCTTTGGGTTTAACTTTGTGATCAATGTGTAGTTTCACTTTGTAGTTTTTCATTTTGCCTAGTCCTTTAAACCTCTCTGAGAATTCTTTCACAATTGCCCTGGTGTCTGGGTGATTCACTTGTGGTAGTGGTTTGCTTTCGCTGCTTAGCTTATCCACCTGTTCACATTTGGCTTCCTCATCTTCATGCACAAATATTTTAAGTAGGCCTAGATTCTTGGAAGTATCGTAGGACTTATGGTATGCATCCATGGTTGCCTTCTACTAAAAATACTAAAGCTTGGATGTGTCTGGTTTCGTATGTTATTTTCCCCCAAAATGAACCTAAAATGTGTAGTGGCCGATTTCGTCCAGGTTGCATCTGGTTTATTTTGGTTGCATCTGGTTTATTTTGGTTGCATCTGGTTTATTTTGGTTGCATCTGGTTTTAGCTGTACCCTTAGCCCATTTTCCTGTAGGAGTACTCATCAATAATTGTTGCTGTGGAACAAGAGTCAACACCCGTTTTTATCCCAATACCTTGTATGCTTAGGCTTATTGTTGCTGTGGGGCTCATTTTACAGTTGGCCCTTGGTTTTTCACAATCACTGTTTACTTTAAAAACATGTCTTCGCTGTCTGTATCTGAATGCTCATCATTATTGCATGCACTGCATGTACTGATTCACGATTTTGAAATTTCGACATCGGTTTGTTATTGTTGTTATAGCGTAGTTTGTCTCTATAGGTAGTTTATGGCATATTTTCTTTTGAACGGCACACAGAAGCAAAACGATTTGTTTTGTCGCACTTTCTGGGAAAGTTTCTGCAGATTTGGTTTATTGCTGGACAATTCGTTGACCTCCGTGCGGCCAAGCATTTAGCGTCAGCTCCTTGCTTCGTTTTGTTGCTTCCTTCACTGGGCAGTGCCATCTTTGTTGGTTTCCGGTTCTCGATCTTTGTTGTGGTGCTTCCTGTTCACCGGACTTCCATTTTTGCGCGGGAAACTTTCTATTTATTTTGTTTACCTCACGATCTGTCACTTTTCCTTTTCTTCTAAATTACCTTCTGTCACTTTGGCTTGCATATCCGTAATCTGTCGAGTTCTCCCAAACATTAGCACATCATCCAAGGTTAACTTGGCATCACCTAAAGCTTTTTGACGTAGCTGCAAAATTTTAGTGCCGGCGATAATTTGCACCTTCGCTTCCCTCTTAATGTCATGGAAGTCGCACGTAGTAGCTAATTTTTGCAAACGGGAATGGAATTGATCAATAGTCTCTTCTTTACCTTGTTTTGTCTGTCTGAATACATGCGTTTCAAAATTGGGGTTTTTCTTGGGTGAAAATCTTTCATTTAATTTCATCTTGGCTTTGGGTTCGGGAAGAGTTCGAAAAATGTAGTGAACTTCCTCACCAGCAAAATGTAGCATGATCGCTTTTTTTCTTGCATCTTTCGTAATACTTGCTGCTACTAAATAGTTCTCTAATCTCGTCATCCACTTTTCCCATCGTGGACCTAACGACGTCTGACCACTGTGCGGGTCGAAAGGCGGGAATGCGGCATGAATGCGTTGCTCCATATTGGCTACTCGTTGTTGTTTTCAGCGTCGACCAACAAATCTTCGGCAATCCTTTTCAATCCTCATCGCCAGACTTAATACCTTGCTCTTACTTATGTTGGCAACGAAGTCATGCAATTCCTGATGAATTGCGTTATCTTCTTTTGTTATTTTGTAATTGTGAAATATGATGTAGATGCTTACTAACGCTAACATACACGATGCTGTATTGATCACCATTTACAACGCTTCTTTTACAACCGGATGTGACAGGGACTGATCTGTATGGCACCCTGTCTGGATGGTACAAAATTTTCGTAATCAAGGTATTATGATTGCAAGTTGAGTTAGTTTGTGGTGGCACTGATTGCACGTCAAGACCCTCCGTACAGCATATGCATACATGGAGCGTACATTTTAAACTTTTCGTGGCGGTCCTTAACATAGTCCAAAATTGCTGCATCCTAAGTGTGTAGCAAAATACTAAATAACTGCAAGCAGCAGGCTTCAAATCAAAATACGGTTACTCAAAGTAACGTTAAGGGTTTGAAAATACGTAAACACATTATACTGCGAGAGTTCGGAAAATCGAAGCACCAAAATAAATACGCACAATCTTACAACGGGAAGAAATTTCCCACAAATTTTCGACAGTTTGCCTGGATGATGATGAAGTACATCTCCCAACTGTCTTCGTCAGGCTCTATTTGGAGGGTTTACTGCTGCTTTGAATCACATCATAAATACATCAGTCCGTTTGTTTGCCTTCGAACCGTGCAGCGGCCGTGGCCTTCGATCGAAGGCCACGGCTGCTGCGCGGTTTGAAGGTAAACAAATGGACTGATGTGATTCAAAGCACTTAGCAAAACCTTAAAATAGAGCCTGACGAAGACAGTTCGGAGACGTATTTCATTATCCTCCAGGTAAACTGTTGAAAGTTTGCGGAAAATTGACAAGATTTTCTTTCCGTTGTGAGATTATGAAGGGTAATGTACACTTTAGGCAGCGGGAACTAGTAAGTTTAGACAGTGATAAGCATGTTTTACAAGTAAGATTCTTAAGAATTTGCTTTAGGCCTATGTGAATTGCTTACCAGTGGGCAATACCAAGTCATCATTGCAGCCTGCTTACCTGTTGCGTGGAAAAACTAGATACAGTAGTGGCTTCTTCCTCGGTACTGTGTCCTCTACCATCAAATTTTCTGCTTCTTTATGTTAGCATATCTTCAGTCTTTAGTTTGCTGCACTCTTGGTAAGTTTTCGTGGTTTGCCTGCACTAGTGGTCAGTGGTATTTATTTTTTCTCGATTTAGTTATGATTACTTGCCTGAATGTGTTACTATTCCTTGTCCCACATATTTTTCTTTCTTGCATGTATTATTTGTGTGTTTAAATGTTTTCTAAAATTAAGTAAGTCTTCTTTTCCTGCTTTGTCGATTGTCACTCACCGTGTTGCAAGTGAAAATCAACAGTTGGTGACCAATTTTTGCTGTATTTGCCAAAAATGGCAACTAACATCAAAATCCAATCTAAAGCAGCTGTCCATACTTTGATAAAAGACAGCAAGAGTTAAAGATGAAGAGTGTGCACTTGTGCTAGGAATTACGTGGAATATTCAATCAATATCCTGCCGAAATTTTTGTCACTTTGACGGTTCAGGTTGTTTGCAACATGATGAATCAAAAATTGGAAACGGTGCGGGTAGACTATCTCGCCATTAGCAGGTGGCATCATTTTGCAGTAGCTGTAAGTAGAGAAGGATACTGGTAGGGAGGGAGAAGTGAAGTTTAATCCATATAAGATTAAATGATTAAGAGTCTTAATACAAAGCAGTTTATTTTCTATATTTCATTCCTAGGAAGGAGTTTTCTCTTATGGAAAAGGCTGCGATTCATGTATGCAGGAGCCTATAAAAAACAACTAGGAGTGTGTGTGGCTGGTCTATGTTAGGAGTGCTTAATTTAGTACGATGTGCTAACGCCAGAAGGAGCAACAATACTGCGCCTGCGCCAAGTCGTCTAAAATCGAAACTGAAACTTAGCACGCGAAGCAGACGTGTGCTACGAAAGCAACGCTCTATTTTATTGTTGGCTAGAGCAACTTACGAACAACTGATTGTCTGTTTGTTTAGTTTTTTTATTATTACTTGGTATTGTTTCCATGTTAAACACGTATTGTTTAAAAACAAAGGACCGAAACTTAGCCTTGAGAACGTGACGCACACCTCTAATCATCTCGTGCAGGTGGCGACCTCTGCTAACAAATTTGTACACCACTGTAGCCGCTCCTGACTTAACACTGTAGTGGAAGTTACCGAGACACGCTCCTAGTTGTTTTCTATAGGCTCCTGATGTACGTGATCTGGCTTCAATCTAGCAACAACACAATGTCTTTGTTACAGCAGAAGCACTACACTGTGCAAATTAAAAAAAGTAACGATATTAAAATATTAAAATTTACGGAGATTGCTGGAGATGGTATTTACACAGCCGACTGTCTTCTTCTGGCGTCTTTCCTACTGTGCAGTATTTGCACTCTGAACATGGCGGAACCCGGCAATAAAATGTAGATATTGTACTCCGCAAGAAAATGTAAGCTATTGGAGTTTCTTAATTTGGTAAATAAAAACATCGCCCGCATCTGAAAATCTTGAATAGAAAGTAAAAAAAAAAAAAAAAACATTGCATGCCCTCGTCAGTATTTTTTAGTATTACTCCTGCGAATCACTTTTTAAAATTTTTAACAGCTTAATCAAAATTGCTAGGTTAAGCTACAACTTGTCATTAGAGGCATATTAATGAAATGATCGGTGCGTGTTTGCATTTACTACCATCGTCTCTTCCCGCCTCAAAGAAAAACTTCATTAAATTGAGATCAAAGTTTTATGCAACATTAGAAATGCAAATCTGTTTGTTTACTAGCTAGCTTCAAAAACTAATTGAGCATAATTTGACTTTCTGCAAAAGCTTTTCACGTTTCTATTTTCAGTGTTTTATTACGCGTGCTTTTTTTGTGGTCCGCAGTTCAGAACTATCAAAGCTAAAAAAAAAATAATAATAATGATGTAATTATACTCACCAATAATCTTGGTGAATTTTATATCCTGGTAAGTATCCTATTTATGACTATTAATTTTGTAATATATTGTGTACCATTATTTCAATTGGACAGGAGGAGTTAACGCAGCAGCAGAGTCGACTTCATTTATTGGAAGGCAAGCTTCAGGCCTTGAGGAGCCTAGACAAAGAGAAAACGGGTCAACTACAAAAAGAAATCACTGCATTACGGAAAGAAGTCGCTGAGCAGAGGGACGATCTGATGAGCTACATTTCTCACGTGTCAACCGGTCTCCTAAGTGCTCTTGGAATTGTAGACGTCAATATTGATCACCAGCGGGTAAGTAGTGTATATGTTGCATTTAAAGAATACTGCCGGGATTGGTCAATGAACAGGAAGGGTGAAGTATTACAACTGCAATTTGTAACAGGGCTTCGGCATTATTTCGACTAAATGAAATATACGTTAAGAGTGGAACGCCTCGATTGACGATATTGTTGATATTTGTGAATCTCCAATTTATGAAGAATGAGTGTAAATTGTGATCGATGTCCAACCGTTAACGTCTCGATTGTTAATCGTCGGTCAAAATCATTCGTGGGGTAACTACACTGAATGAGTATTTAAGTTTTTATTTTCGGCCTGCAGAAGAAAAAGAAGGCTTTGAAGAAGTTTGCTAACTGAGTATGCTTATGCCACCAACTAGACAAGCACTACAGCCCTTAAATTTTCGAAGAGACAACCGCTCTCCTTCTTCAGAAGCAACATGTAAAAATTGGGGAAAGTTTATAGGCTACATGATGATCAATCTGTCGGCTGTAGAACAAAATTCAAGTCACTAACGGGCCTCAACCACTGATCTCTACGAGTCGACCTTGGCTGCAGTCAGATGGAGCTCCTAAAGAGCATCGGGTTTCACTCCCATTATGGTAGCACGTAGTTGTTAATTTGCCAATATGTGGGGATAGCATTAGTGGAACATTATTTACGGAAAACCTTTTGATTGCCAGACATTCGAGCACCCGGAAATGAGCTCGTTGTGGTGTGTTGGAACGAAGCAGTACAGTGGAACTACGCAATCTTGTGTCTGAATTTTTGGAGTGCTGGGCCATCCTGAAGTTTTTCACCGCTTCAGGTAGCCCCCATGAGTACGATAATCTTTGTTTCAAGCTTACTTTTGGTTTCGGTAAATAAACAAACTCGCAGTCAACACAAGACACCACCTTGTAGATCACCGGACGAGAGACGCCAACACCAGAGAAAGACCACACACAAGATCGCCTGTGACCAAGCGTCCATTCTTCTGCATTCTAACACGACAAGGAGCCCATCTCAGGAATCGTTAATCTTTCACAATTAAACGCTTCTGTCATTGTCATGTTCCCCTAATGAACCTCAACTGGGTCCACCTATGATAAAAGTTACAGCATTATCTCGCCTGAGTTGATTCCCATGCTTGACAAACGTTCGGAGCTCTGCCAACTCCGTCTTGCACCGAGTGACTTGTAAAGATGAATAGAGCGAGATGAAAGTTTGATTTTTGTACCTCTACAACGTGTAAACTTTGCACCTCGTCGTTATTACTACCCAAGAAGACTAGTGGTGATTTCTTTGAAAAGTCAAGAGACCTAATTTTAGTTGTCTAGTGGTGAAGTGTTCTGCTTAGTGCCTTAATACTAGTCCATGCATCAGGTTTGGCTGTAGCATATCAGCTGATGATAGATATCACCCAAACCATCAAGACCAAATTAACATTTTGTCTCAAGTCAATATCTTCATTCTGTTAAAATTATGAGATAAGTTAAAAGTTATTACTTAATATTTGTCAAATTCTGACAATAATACATTTTATATTATTTTTAAACTATTTCAAAAAAATAGGCCAAATTGGACTGGAAAAAAAAACGGGTCTAATGTAGCAATACTGAAATTGAAACCAAAATTGGGGAAATTCCGTAAGTTAGGTATCCCCCTTCCTTCAAAGATTTAATAGTCAAAATCTGTTACTTATCCCTCAGTGTCGCTTTCAAGTAAAAAAAAAAAAGTGGTTTAGATGATCAAAAAATTGGAAATAGATACGTAAAATAAATAAAACTTTGTAACTAAAGCAATTGCTGTATTCTGTATTGCTTAAGGGATTTGTAGTAGGCTGTAACCTAAGTATTTTTAATACTAACTTTAATAGTCTGGATGCCTGTCTGATTAGAAAAAAAATTTATTTATTTATTTATTTTTTTTTATTTAATTTTGTCAAGCCTTATGTCAGCCGAAGCAATTAATGCTTGTATGGCTGAACCGGCTCAATTTTGAACATTACCAGATTTTTTTGTAGAGAAGAAGAAATCTGGTAAAGGGAGGTGCCAGCCCGGGGATTCGATCCGGGAAACCTCCGATCATCGTCGGGGCCGAAAGATTGTCCAGAAACCGTTACGAATACTGTGAAATGAACTATCAAATTCTCCAGACATATTTCCGACCAACTATCGCTCACTTTCACACTATAGATTGTTAAAATACTTGCAAATTTTCGGGCGATCAAGTGGAAACTACTTGACAACAATCGGCCTCATGAATGGAGTGGGCCGAGTGAAGCAGAACGGCCTTACCAAAACTAGAGGCTAGGCACAGTGGCGGTTACGAATCCGAAAGCAAAAGAATCTGACAGTGGAGTGGAACATAAACATGTAAACATGGAAAGAAATAACCCTCAGACGTGTGATGAAGATTGCTGGAGGCAATCGAAAATTTGCAAGTGTGTGAACAATCTACAGTGTGAAAGTGCGTGATAGTTGGTTGGAAAATATGTCCGGAGAACTTTAGCATTTTATCAACTAAACTGTTTCCTTCTAGGCAGCTTTGTAATTCACTATTCTGGAAGGATGTCGTCCCCATAGATATTAGAAGTTGGTCTGACTTAGTGGTGTTGTTGCGCTATGTAACTGTAAAGTTTTTGACAAGCAATGCACTCACAATATCAATATCTTAAACCCAGTTCTGGTCGGTATCAGCTCGGCTAAAAAGGGGTATTAGTGTTGCTTCATTGCTTCTTTGAACAGTTTTAACACATTATTTTGCATCTCTAATTTGCAGACAGAAGCTATAGAGTTGGCCTTATCGCTGGCAAGAGAGGAACACTCAAAAATTTTAGAAGACTGTCAGCAGAAATATGACATAGAATGTGAAAAACGTTTGCAAGCGTGCCACGAAGCAACTATGTACCAAGAGGAATTAATTGTAAGTTATCATTGTTGAAATGCTTTTTTATAGTCAGGTATAGATAAAGAGAAGCAAAAAAAGCTTTCATTAACTGTGAACCTTACATTAAAACACGGGGGCTTGCGGTCCTTGGCTCGTGCGTTGCCTGGATACCCTATAAATTCTTGATGTGATGAAAGTGGTTAAAGCAACATACCGCCTGCCTTAAACCCTTCCGCCTGCCTTATAACAGCTCGCGCCGATCGCATCCGCGCCTTTAACATAGTCAAGGTCAACTGAGACAGTAGCTTCGTTCCTTGCAGCGAAAAACAAAGCTACTATCTCAGTTGGCATTGCGGCTAATAGACAAGCCAGCGTCAACGCATTAATTGAGTCGTCACAAACCGCAATGATTCTCGTATTTTAAAATCACCATTTATAATTTTCTAGTCTAGTGTGTTATAATTTTGCTTCGGCGATCAATTGGCATAATTAATTTTAATTTTTATCGCATTAATCTTTTAGAATTTTTATCTCGTGGTTATTATTAGCAAACTAGTAAAACACAGATAAAACAACATGGTTATTGTAAACGCGCAAAGCATCATATATGTTCGGGACGAACGTAACTAAAGTTCCCCTATATTCAACAGAAAATCTCCTAGACGCCACATTTTAAAACGGATTTTTACCAAAGGATTGACTAACGGTTAGGAAATAGACCTTTGGGGCCGTACTTGATGTGGAGGATCGAGAAAAATGGCGCTGGGAGGCATATCCCTTTAAACCAGCCAGAAGCCTTATTGTCGAACAATCCATTTTTTTTTTCTTATAATCACTATTATAATCACTGGAACTCTTGCTGAACAACTTTATTGTTAACATATGTCACATTCTGAGTCATTATTTGTACCACTAGGTTTTCCAGAGCGATCTGAGAAGCTTTTATGTTTTTGGTATCCCAGTCAACTTCCGATAATGGCAGGAGCTTTTACGTTGATGTTAAAACGCTTCCCAGGACGCTCTGGACAACGTACGAGTACAAATAATGACTTTGAACTTAAGACCAGTTATCAATAAAGACATGCAGCGCGAGTTTCATTAATTATAATAGCATGCAAGCGTAAAATTTAATAGCGCTGAATATGTCTAGAGACTGTATCCACGCTACGTGCAAGCAACTGATGGCAAGCCCCTGTGCATTAAAACTAAGGCTGTACTGATACCGAGCTGCCGAGCCGATTCTCGGCGAGCAGAGCATGATCGGCAATGCTCAGTACACCGAGCAATAACGTCCATTTAACCGAGCCGAACAGCGCGTCTCATGTCTAGTCTTTGCAAGCGATCCTGGGGCCAATGGACCTTGAACGCAAGCTTCAGTTTGTCGATTCCAGTTTGATGATTCCAGTTGAACCCAGTTTATGGTCTATGCATGGTTCCTGTGCAGGAAGGTTGAACGATTACCACAGAATTAAATGCAGGAACTAAATTTGTAGGTAATTCGTGCAGATTAAAAAAATTTTTCATGCTGAAACCTGAAAAAAAATTAAGAAACTTACCTTCATTACGAAAAACCTCTGTGTTATAGTGTCAACAGCACTCATTTAATTATTTTGAATGGTCAATTGTTAAAACTTTTATTAGCTTAAAAGTAATTTTACTCATAATAAAAATTACTTGTTTTGTTATAATAATGGTTGTTAATGCAGGTTTAATTGGCCACGCCAGGTATGCAGATATGTCATCAATTATAGTTTACGAAACTAATAGTTGTTGCTATAGCAGGCTGTTTTAGTCAAAAGAATTGTTTGTCTAGAACCTGCTCGGCATTTAGCGAGTGCTGAATACAGGGATGCTGCCGGTGTGACAAATGTAAAAATTTGCTAGTGGTAAAAAAAAAAGGGAAAAATGTAAAAAACACGAGGAAGGTGTAAAAAAAAAAGGCAAAACGCATTAACGAAGTAAAAAAACAAAAATAATTATCCGTCTTCATTTTGGGCCCGGAATGTCGTAGGCATGTATGTTGTTAGCCCGCGAAAAAAAAATGGATTGGTTTATTGCCGTAGACGCTTTGAATTCGCTTTTGCTCTCTTATGTGAAAGAGCAAAGAAATTACAATGGTTAAAGAAAAAATTATTTAAAAAAATTGTGAAATTGGTTTGATATATGAAAACGAAGAAATAGTGATACAAATATGAAAGGTAGGTATGTAATAAATGTGAAAAAAAATTAAAAGCCTGTATGTGAAAAAATGAAACGCGGGTAAAGCCGGGTATGTGAAAAATGGGAAAAAATGAAAGCGGGTATGTGAAAAATAGGAAAAAATGGGGAAAAAGTTGGTACTCCTGACAACACCCTGTGATTACTAAAGCTGCTTGGTTCTGCTCAGCAGCACTGATTGGCTCGGTGTACCAGGCATTTTTTGAGTGCTCGGGATCGGCTCGGCAGGAAAAATGTGCTCGTACAGTCTTATTTTAAAACATTCAATTGATGTTAGCGCTTTGTGCAACAGCCGTCGTCTTAGAATATATTCATAAGCTGATTTGAGTCATGACAGCATTCATCAAATTATTATTTTAAAGTGTGAGGGATGGGATAAAAAGTCTACGCAAAACTAATAAAATTTGTTTTTGAATTGCTGCCAGCCTGTATCAAAAGGGTGAGGACGCGAACATACTGCGATTTTGTGATGCGATTGTTGGGTGGATTTTTTAACAAAACTTTACGTATCATTTATTTGGATGTCTGTCTTATGTGAAGGATATGCTCCTTTACTGTTCCTTTCACGGAATCCCTACCCGACCAAAATTAAAGAACTGGCCACAATTCAGAGCCGGCGGCTTATTAGTCGTGTGGGGAAAATGTTGTGACCATAATTGGAAATGACCGCAATTCGCCTGCCTATTAATATAGCATTTACGGTATCTGAATGAATGTAGGCCTATCGAACTGAGTAATTTTATCGGATATTTTTTTGTCTTATTTTGTATTTTTTACGCCTACACTTCATCTTGCATGTAGAATTTGAGTTGGGCCATAAATAAAATGGTTTCGTTTATGGGAGAGGTTGGATTTTGCATAGGAAACCATGCTATATAAGTTCATTTAATTAATTTTTCACTTGTCACATTTCATTGGTATTTTGACCTGGTTAAAATGACGCTTTGGAATGTCCAAGTGGGTCAGTTTGGCAAAAACATGAATTTTAATGTTCGACTCTTCATGGCATTATAATTTAGTTAAATCGACATTAAATCGGGTTGCAACAAAGTGTTAAACTACAGTAAGATAATTTTGCCATTTTCAGCGTGCCACGAGGCTAGCTGAAACAACACGGAGTGAAATGGAACAGCGGGCCGAAGAAGAAAAATGCAATTTAGTGCAGACCCATAAAGAAGACGTTCAAAGGTTGGCATTAGAACACGAGTTAGAGTTAGACAATGTTCGAGAAGAAATGAAAACGGAACTAAAGGCGAAGGATGGGGAGATCAGGGACTTACAAGAGGTAAGAATTCTAATTTTACATTCAAAATGCCATTTTGTTTTTCAGGAATAGATTGCTGGCAGCAAATTAATGAGGTGTTAAATACTGCATTCTAACTTCGATTTTCAGATCGAGTGTAATTCGTCATTGTAATATACAGTTGTCCACTAGAGATGTGCGATACTCGAAAAATTCGAGCAGAGCTGAGTACGCAATGTGTACTAGAACTCGGCCCCTCGCTTGCATCTATACTCGGGAAACTCAAATCCGGTGAAAATGTGATAACTTTGCCAATTTTTATGCTAAAATATACCAAATTCATAATCTCGACGAGAGCTTTCCAGTGGTACAAATTAAAAGCTACTAGCCCAAACCATTTTTTAGGATCGAATATCGAGCCAAGTTTGAGTATTTGATTAACATACTTATTTTGCGAGGGTCTTTTTTATTTGTTAGTGCAATAACATCTAAGATGCTGCTTGACGTACTCTGCTCGGTATTCGATTCTTCTGTTGCAAACTTGGCCTGTCTTGACTCGAATTAAAATTATTCTACTCGCACACTCCTATCATCCACAAAATAATGTCCCTCTTTTTTTTTAAGTTTTTAATACCGTAGAAGTAGTTCAAAGTTGTTTTATTTCCTAATTTATATTCGCTATCGTTAAAAGCAATCCGTTTACGGCCGCCACCGCGCTCCCGTTCTCAGCCGGCTGTCCGCCAAGAAACGCGCACCTGCTAGTTCCAATGGCTGCGACCTTGACTCGCTTCGCGTTACGTCACTTGTGACTGGCCCCGCCGTGATGAGTGGTCATAATTTCTGTGAATTAATTATTGCTTTCCAGGTGCAGATTTAGGTTCTTAGATTGTATTGGTGAAGAGTTAAAAAATCAGAACCATTGGGTAAATTGGTTATTTTTTGACTGCTTGGCAGTCTGTCGGTTCAGCTGGGGAATAAAACTGATCGATACAGCATTTCTAGTGATTAACACTTTTTTTTTACGCTAGTACAGTATTAAGTGAAAGTATTTGTTACGCGTTATGATTCTGCTACGCATTTAAGTATATCAGTTGTATTTCTGTATATTTTAGGCCAAGGCCGACTTAGATGCACAAGTTCAGCTTCTGACGAAAGAACTGACGTCGTTGGAAGAGAAAATTATACAGAAAATGCGTGAAGATAAGGAAGAAGCAATCCGTGATGCCCTGCGTAGTGCAGCTCTAGAAGCAGAACTTGCTTGGCAAAAAGAGTTAGAAAGGTAACGAAAATCTGAGAGAAACATTGATAGGCTAGTAAGCTGCAGTTGCATTTCTTAATGATGGTACTCGCTTATAACATTAAACTGTTTCAACTTTGCAAATCAGAAAGAGCAGTCAAGACTGAATGTGTTGTTCCCTGTTCATAGCAAAACTTTTTATAACGTTAAAGTGTTTATTGTGTTGCACTTTGAAGTTATTTGCATTAAAATTTCCTCTCATTACTATGATGCAACTTAGCAGCACAAGCTGGAACGAATGAATGAGTCATTGGTCAGAAAAATCAAATTGCTGTAGGGAGCAAATGCATAGCCTATTTATCCACCTGTAGCTGAACTGCTACTGTTGGGAGAAGGCGTGAGTTAGGGGAAGGATGGGTGCTTGAGAAGTTTGATTATTGGGGGGAGGGGGGGCGGAACTGAAAAAAGTAAGCCAGTGCATTTCATCACATCACAAGGTCACGTTAAAAAGTGCAGCCTTATGAGGATGACTTGGCTACTGTTGGGCCAGGTTTATCTGACAAAACGTTTTATTAACACGTAACTACAAAAAAAACTACAGTGGGATTTGTTTATAATGATAAACCTAATGTAAGGTTGCAGTTCTAAAGACTCGTGAAGTATCGTTGTAATGGAATTTTACTGTTATATTTACACTGCACTAGGATGACTGCCTTTACTATGTAATTTATGTTCTGTGTGCCATTCGGAAGAATACATTACCTGCAAATTTTAGCATTGATTTTCAGAATGCTGTCTTTCCCTAGAGGTTTTTTAGTTGTTCAGAACCGTCCATCTTCGTAACCCAAGTGTGCATGCACAAGCACACTCCTATAAAAGCGCCGAGGCATGGCAAGTTACCTTTTTTCCTCTAACGATCCACGCGTGTGGACTGGACACGCTGTCGACTCTCCCTCTTTCGTCGCAAGATTCTCGAAGATTCTCCCGGTTGAAATCTCTTTCGTCACAGATGGCAAGACCCAAAGGCAAGCTCTCCACCTGTCGACGCGGATGTTGTTGTCGCCCCGTCGCCCTCACCTCTAGCTTCTCCTCCTGACCCGATCTCTACTTTGGATTCACTTCCATCGCCGCCTTTTTCGCAAGATCTTCCCGCGACTCCTGCGTCCTCCATTCCTTGCGGTCAGCTACCAAAGTCGTATTTCACCTCTTGTAAAATAAAGAACGCCAAAGTCTAAGACCAGGTCAACCATCGCCGGCCCCTTGCCTCTCTCTGACAAGCAACTACTCGGCCTTTCATCCTGTTCTTCTCGCCGCGCCCACAGCTTGCCTCCGGCTCCTCTTTTGCGCCGTTTTCACAGCTTGCCACCGGTGCCCCTTTCATTCCCCGCTGATCAGCCTCTTTTAAGTTCATGTATTGATGGATAGAGCTGTACGTGACTTTAAATACAAGCAACGTTCATCTTGTCCAGCGCCACCTGCCTTGTCTGACGGGAAATCCTACACCATGGAATGGGTTGTATCTTCATCGGTCAGCACTTCACGCAAATGTCACCATTCCCCTTTTACGGCCTCCTCCAAACGGCTCCGCTCTTCTCACCCTGAATAATCTCCCACTAGTCCCGTCTTTCGTTGACCTTGCACTTAATTTCAATCGCCGGAGCTCCGCTCTTTTGTTCGCCCATTCTTCCGCCCATTCTTCCGAAGACCCGGACCAGGTAGCTTGATTCTTTCGTCCTTTCGGCGATAGCTCTGCCAATCCTCGACATTTTGAAACCTATCCTCAATCTGAAAACCTGGTCTCTCTGGCCACAAGCTTACGTTGCAGTGGAGTTCAAGCCTTATCAATTGACCCAGCCTGCTTCTTTTATCCAAACGTTTTGCCGCCCATTTGTTTCCAAAATCCTCTGTTCATGCTAAAACTCAAAAACCTTGTGAACCATCAATGCCGATCATCATTCCAGTGCTTGCAAACGGATCGTCTCCTCTGTCCTGTACGTGCACTACGGTTCTACATAGAAAAGACTGAACACAACGAATTCCGCAGAGGTCGCAATCAACTTTTTCTTCCCTACAAGAGACACTTTGGTGAAACTTCTGCAAGGATAGTAGCAACCTGGATCAAGTCGGCCATCTTACATGCTTATGAAAACATCAACCTCGACGGCGCTGATAACATCAGGGTCGCCGCACATGAACTAAGGCTATCTCCACATCATCAACTAAGGCCTTCCACAACAACATCCTGGTTCTTGAGAAAGATGATAACTCAAGCCAATGGACTACATCGTCTGGGACCTATCGACACCGCTGATGTGTCGTCAACCCAACTTAAGCACTATGAAGCAGAAGCAAGACCTCATCTCTGAAAAAACGACCCTTTTCAGGGCCACCACGTTCTACGAAAGAGACCGAAATTCTGTTTCTTCTGTTTATTTTGAATAAAGTGGAAGTTTGTAACTATTTTGGGGGATCCAGCTCTTAACCCTAGGGTGCCCGTCAAAGTGGTGCCCTCCACCAATTTTGATGAGGTTTTTCTCCAAATTCTAAAATTTGCAGAAAATGTATATTTCCGAACTGCATATAGAAACATGAAATTGCCGGCCCCAAGCTCGGACCAGCTGTATTTTATTTGTATTGCCTAAAGGAGATATACATTACCTGTACCCACCCTACCTCCCCTCTTGAGTCACCATCACAACATATTGAGAGGAAAAACGATGGCAACCTGCCGCGCCTCGACGCTTTATGGAGTAGTGTAGCTTATGAATGCGCACTTAAGTTACGCAGTTGGACAGTTCTGAAAAACTAAAAAAAACCCCTAGGGAAAGACTGCATTCTGGAACTGCATTGCAGGTAGACAAGAGAAACAAAATTCGGCCTGCCCGAGCCAGGGACCGGCAATTTCATGTTTTTGGCAACGCATTGTGGCCTTACAGCATATTTCACTTTCATCTAAAATTACTTCCTTTTATTCATTAGCTTAAATTGTTTATTTAATGCTTTACGCCCAAGCCTTAAACTTAAAAGCTTCCTTAACCCTTCAGCCGGTGGTGTCTCTGCTTGCCACCAAGCCCAGACTTTTCATTCGGGCACAGACGAAGAAGGTTGTTTGTGTTTTGCTCTTCGACTAAATGAACAATTGAAAACTTGTGGAGAATGTTTCGCTCTGGAAGTGTGCTCGCACATAAAGACCCCCGGAGATAAGCACGCCGCATGCAGATGATGTTGGACATATGAATTCCACGTTAATTCGTGTGATGTTTGTTTACAGAACACTGAAGAAGAAATCATAGGTATTGAGAGAAAACGGTGTAAAGCGGATCAAAAACAATTACAGTGGGATCCTTTCGTGTCCTTGGATTCATATTGTAATAATAATAATAATAATAAACTTTATTGTAGCACGGCAAAGTACAAAGATCGACAAATTCAAGAATAAAAATTGATTGTGCCACAAAGGGCGAGGTTTAGGCACTGGGCCCATTCTTACACCTAACCCAAACCATCATGTAATTATGTTCAATATCAGGAGACAATAACAAAAACTAAAGTAAACAAGACGATGGGATACAGTGGGGGTTGGGGGAGGAGGGAGACTGAGGGGGAAAAAAGAAAGAGTGGAAGAAGGATGGTGACCAAGTTATGAATTAAACAAGTGACGGAATAATTCCAAAGTTCCAACACTAGAACAAGATTAAATGTAGCTCCCTTGACCGTAGATTAACGTCGACAGAGTTTGATACTGACTCTGTTCGGATTTTTAAAACTGCAGATCAGATTTTAATTCTATGGCGGTAGTATCACCCCCGGTGTGGGAGTAGAATAACTTTAATTCGAGCTGAGCCTAGTTTGCAACAGAAGAATCGAGTATCGAGCTGAGTTCGAGTATTTCGTTAACACACTTATTTTGCAAGTCTTTTTTTTTTTATTTGTTAGTGTAATAACAACTGAGATACTCCTTAACAGACTGTGTGGATCAATGTCCACAACTAGTTTTCCAGTTTTTACGATATAACTTTAAAATGGTTTGAGCTAGTGGCTTTTAATTTACATCACCGAAAGCTTTCGCGAGGCGATGAATTTGGTATATTTGAACGTCAAATATTGGCGAAGTTATCTCATTTTTACCGTATTGAAGTTTGGTTGAGATAAATCGAGCCGAGTTTGAACAGATAAGAAACTGGACTCAAACTCGAAACTTTTGAGGCTCTCACACCCCTACTCCCAACTCTGTGAGACTCTGTGGAGAGTGCCGGTTTCCCCGCAAAATTGGTTGCGTGGTTTTGTGAAGTAAGTGATCAGGACGGTAAAAGGACCCTAGATCATTTGGACCTTCTTCCCTCAGTGTGAGCATACGAACTCGGAGCGTTGGTTTTGTCCTGGGGTTTTGCCACGGGGGTGCCTCTAAGACGAGATTGAGGCGGTCTGTTCATGGCGCAACAAAAAACACCACCTCGTCTGCAAAATATTGGGGGGGGGGGGGCTGGGGGATGTGCAGAGGTGGGAGAACACGATATGGCTGGAAGTTGTGTTGGGAATAAGTGCAGTGGCCTACTGGCCTGGCTACCGAGCCCATCAAATGAAGCTGTGTCAAGGGTGGGTATCTTGGTAGTGTGTACTGTTAAGTTATAGGAATCACTTGTGCAAATCAGCTCCGAAGTCAGTTGATAACTTAAGGGAGGTGTTTTTATGGAAATAAAAACATAATTTTAAAGAATGAGTGGGCTTGGGTGCTAAGGAAGCTTCAAGTTTAAGGTTTGGGCATAAATAAACGATTTAGGCCAATTACTAAGGCTCGGCCAACTTTCACCGATCCGATTCAATACTGATACGGTCCCATGCTTCTTCACCAACACCGATGCTGATACGTCAATGCATTATTCCCTGTAAAGTTATTGTTTCTTCCATACTCAGAAACAAAATTTGATGAAAACTTACCAATCTCAAAGCTCTATGAGCAAGCTTCCTGCAGTAAAGTGCATTCTTTGGAACCTGTTTTGGGTTTTTGTTAAATAATTTGAGAATGACTGAAGCTATTGCTCTGAAATTAGCGCCATTGGAAAGCTCTCGAAAAAATGGTTCGTATGGTGTATTGGAACATCAAAAACGGTCAATTTTTGGCGAAAATATCAAAAAAGCCTATATTTGAACAAAACAGTTATCCGATTCTGATACAGCTAGTATCGGCACCGATACCGGTATCGGCCAAG
>JAHWFP010137962.1:9128-21831 GCA_023313725.1 Lithobius niger | reverse complement strand
AGTTTTTTAAGGCTTACATCCGTATTTTATACGCTTAAGCGTTTTTTAATACTAATATCCCTTACTTTTTTTCTTGTTTTAGCAAGAATAACACACTGCAACCACCTTAAAATAACTGTTATACGAGAGTCTTTTTCATGGCTGATTCGTTTTATACTGCTAAGAGTGACTTTTGCACCCAATTTCATGTTTTTAGCTTGATCTATAAGAATTTGTTGCCCAAACCCCTGGGAGGCATCACGAGGAGGTTCTGGGGCGGGAGGGGGGGGGGGGGCACTGATGGCACTTTGGGTATTTCATTGGGGTCCATGGCTGGTTCGATTTTTACTGTTAAGAAAGACTTGTGTACCAAATTTATTTTCTGCAAAATTTCTGCAAAAATTTGTTACTCCACTTAATGATTTCTGCCCAGTGCTCTACAATAATAATTGCTCTGCCGATGCGAATACTGCAGTAACATCAAAATCGTGTTCAAAAGGCCCTAATCCGTGTTAATACCTATATTTTGAGCTGTACAAATTGAAAATTGGTTCATTGGTTTGATCTCTAGGTGTGCAAAAGTTCTAGCCCATTTGCCTTTCCGTTTCAAAAATATTGTAGTTACATTAAAATAGCCTGCGAAAGGCCCTATGCATTGTCCATACCTACGTTCTAAGCTATAGAACTTGGAAATCGGTTGATTGGTTCGGTCTCCAAGTGAGAGTAGAGTCATAACAACAACATTAATGATTTCTGCCCAGTGCTCTACAATAATATTTGCTCTGCCGACGAGAATATTGTAGTCACATCAAAATCGTGTTCTAAACGCCCTGGTCGGTGTTAATACCTACATTTTACGCTATACAAATTGAAAATCGGTTCATTGGTTCGATCTCTAGGTGAGAGCAAAAGTTCTAGCCCATTTGGTTTTCCGTGTCAAGAATATTGTAGTTGCGCGATGTCCATACCTACGTTTTAAGCTATAGAACTTGAAAATCGGTTCAGTGGTTCGATCTCCAGGTCAGAGCAAAGAGTCCCAACAACAACAACAACAACAACAATAAATGGCCATGCCGTGGACGCCGAACGGTTCAATTGTTGTCATTAAAATTTGTAATGCGGTGAAATAGTTTTGACACAACCCCAAATACCGAATTTCGTTGGTCTATGTCAATTTTGGGCGAAACTATTGATGTTCAAAGTTTGACGTTTAACATGGAAGTTCATGCTGAGGCTTACATAAGGGATAGACGAAAGACAAAGCTCTCTATTGGGTGATTCCGGTAGGCGGGTTGTTATTGTCAGGTTTTGTGTGGTTTTGTTGTTATTGTCAGTTAGGTTAGGTAAGTTTGGGGTTTGGCATTTCATACTGAGGTAGTTAACTGGTTGGGTTTGGCATTTCATACTGGGGGCAGTTAATTGGTTAGGTTATGTTAATGATGATTAACGACTTTCCGCAATTTGGGACCAATTTGTAGTGCCTTCCGTGAAAATTAAAGGTAGGTTTTTTCCTTTTTTTTCGAATTTCGGGCTATGTGCGTGAACATGGGAAGAAACATGGGAAGAAAACGGGCTCTCGTCCGATTTTGTTTTAATGGACTAAGAATTACCTGCTGAGTAATGTTTTCCTCTTCCATTTTGGGGGAAAACGCACTGTTTGGTCGTGGTGAAGGTTCAAAGTTAGCACCACGCTGCGCCAGAAAGCATGAAACTGGGCGAAACTCCGGCAAGTGAAACGTCAAACCCCAACCAGTTCATTACCTCAAGTGAAATGCCGAAGCCGGTTCCTAACCTAACCGAAAATAACAGCAAAACCACACGAAACTGACAATAACAACCCACCTATCTGAACTGTTTACGGGAAAAAAATATCAGCTGAGAACACGGGAAGAAAACGGCCTCTCGTCCGTCAACGCAAAGAGTGCAGCTTTCAATAATTTCTGACGGCCAAACGAAGCCTTTGCCCCAAAAAATTGTATGGGAAAATGTTGTTCAGTTGATAATTTTACGTCATTCTAGCCCAACGAGAGATCAATCGGTGAGGAGCCCTTATTCTTCCCATAAACCGTGTAGAGTAAACTTGTTCCCTTTATTGTTTAATTTACTACCGAAAGTGAACGTGGAATGAATTTATAATTCTGCCTTTATTCCGTTAGCTACGCACCTAGTATGCACTATCCCGTTGTCTCACACGTTTGTCGAATAACAACAAACTGTTCCACTAAATAATCGATTATACAATAATTACCTGATTAGCAGGAGCCACATAAATACACGAATTACCATGCGCATAGAATCCTAAGACAGCTTTCCCGGCGAACCGTAAAGTAGCCGCCATTTTTTTTTCAGTGGTTCGTCAATAGCCTAACAACAGGTATAATTCCGTTTTCCGTGCATGTTGTCAAAACCTGAAATAAGCTGGACCAGTTCCATTTCAACTTTTTTTTCATACAGAAACATAATTGCCAAAAATTTTTAGTCAAGGACCTTCAACCCTTCATATGCAAACGATTTAGCCATAAACTGTTCGATAACAATGCCTACATTTTGCTGGCACGTCTTCTTATCGAAATCATGAAAAATCGACTAATATTTCAGTCACTTCGGGCCATACGATAAGGGTGATAGGCATGACCCATTCAAATAAACGACTGGAGTGGGTCGAAACGTCATTTAACAATAGCTCACGACGCAAGCCCCATTTTCTTCCCGATTGTATTTCAATAACTAACAACAGACAACAAAACCAACGAACAATCAGGTAAATCCAAGTTCACAAGCAAACAAACTATTAAAGTCGGGAAAGCCAAAGGCTCACAAAAAATAACTAAATACTGATGCAAACCTATTTACGTTGCCTTTTGGACTTATATGTCAGACTACCTGAGCGGTCGAACCCAGGACCTTCGGAACCAAAGGCCAAGGTCCTACCGCTGAGCCAGACTGACACGGCCAAAAGGAAACGTCCATAGGCAGCATTTAACACGTGCATTTATACATATAAACAAACACTTTCCAATCCCCACTGGAGGGACGCTTATTTGCCGCGCCATCCTCCAAGTGAAACGAATGAAACACTTAAACGTGAAAGCCTTTGGCTTTCCCGTCTTTAATCATTATTTCGCGTTTAAGTGTTCCATTCGTTTCACTTGGAGGATGGCGCGGCAAATCCCTCCAGTAGCGATTGGAAAGTGTTTGTTTATATGTATAAATGCACGTGTTAAATGCTGCCTATGGACGTTTCTGTTTGGCCGTGTCAGTCTGGCTCAGCGGTAGGACCTTGGCCTTTGGTTCCAAAGGTCCTGGGTTCGATTCCCCGCTCAGGCAGTCTGACATTTAAGTCCAAACGGCAACGTAAATAGGTTTGCATCTGTATTTAGTCAAACAAACTATCATGCAAGGAAGCAGACCAACAATCAACATCACAACAAGCCGAAGACGCAACGCAGGCACACAAGCAAGAAAATAAACACACAACTCACCATGTACACACGCAATTAAGCGTCCATGCATGCAAAGAATATGTCAACCCTATAAGCAATCAAGCCAATCAGCATTTAACAAGCAATCCAAAAACCAAGTAAACAAAACCTTCCGACACCCAAGGAGCCAACCGAACGAACGACCAACGCAATAACAAGAAACCTTAAGCCATCAAGCAAGCAAACAACAACACAAGAAAACGTTCGGGCGAACCAGCAAACTGTCAAACTGACAGGCTAACCAACAAAAAAGAGAAAAGAACACTCAAGGGAAACTTCCAAACAAACAGAAAACATCCCAAAGAATCATGCGCACTTCCCAACAATCATGCACAACAAATGCTACCTAGATGATCGGCAAAAGTTTCTCCCATTACAATATGGAAATCACTGCACAAGCCGCCCAAAAAAAAAAGAGAAAGAGAGAGCCCTAAAAAGTTGAGCTCCTCCACGCAACCGAGAAGCCTTCAATGCTACCTCTCAACCTTCCCAGAAGACCCGCGAGACCAAAAGCGGGAAACATTGTTGCAAAGCACCGCTTTGTTCTTTTCCGACACGAAAAATGTTCTCCTTCACAACCATGCCGACAACAATAGGAGGCAAAGTCAAGTCAGCATCACCCATGAAAAATGATGCAAGACTAAAAGGAAATTTGTCTCCAGCTCGTGACGAAGAAATCCAAACATGTAAATGCGCTGGAATCATATCTGGAAAAAAGAAGACGAACACACATCCCGCCTGTGCTCGTCACCGCACATGCGATTATTATCGTCACCCCTGCTCCTATTGCAAGGAAATTTCCCCAAATCGTTGGGTAAAAATTCTCCGAATGAGAAGGAAAAATGCAGCTAGGAAAATGCAAATACACGAGAAAAAACTTCGGGAAAACTCCTCAAATCTGCCAGCAACGCCTGGAAACTCCACCCGACATTGTATCTCCCGAGATCCTCATCGACACCATGCTCAGCCAACCCTTCACCAGCGAAAACTAGCACAACCACGGGCAGTACAAAGACTCAAAATGAACTTCCCATTCTCATGGAATCCTCTGAATTATCAAAAAACGACAAGACTAAAAACAATTCCACGGCCACTCCCAAATCACCTGAAACCGACGTAACACTCCAACTTCCTCGAAACAAGACCGACAATGAAATGGTCGTGTCAATCGAAACTGACTCTCTTTGCTGTCCACCGGAACTAGTCTCCTTACAAAAACTACGAAACAAAGTCTCGAAGGGCTTACACCTTTCCAGTCACCAAAAGAAAAGACTCATGGAAAACCTCACTGGTTTACACAACACCCTAGGCGTCATCTGCGGCCACGTTTCTTTAATTTGTGCAGCCAACGATCAACTAACAACAAGAGTACATGAACAAAACGTCATCATCAACAACTTTAACCAAGCCACAAGCACGAAGAAGTTTTTAATCCCACTTACATCTCCAAACGCCTGGCAGCTGCTTCAGCACAACATTTCGAGGTCATGGAAACCTCAATACAAGAAATCACCAAGATTTCCACGCAAGAAACGAATGTCTTCGTCCAAGCCAATTGATCCCCGATATTTCTCGCCGGAAGCCGTGACTCCGCCAACACCTCTTGACCAAGTATAGGATTCATCAACAACCATATCCAAGAAGCTATTGCCCACCAATGACATCCAAATGGAGGACTGGCTAATGCTATCCGCAACCGCCAACTTGCCACAAGAAAAGTTTTCGTCACAATCATTCTGGCAATACGACGACAATGAAACTTTCGTGCCTGCCACACTAAATATGAAGCAAAATTCAAACACCAAAACCAGGTCACTACCTTGTCGCTCTCAACTTCACCACAAAGCCGTAACCATCTCAAGCAAAGACCACACACACAAAAATCAGAAGTTAAAGACTCCAGCTTGGGGGCTGAAACCAATCAACCCGAAGGGGAAAAGGAAACAAACTCTAAGCCAATTTTTTCGAAACAATGACTAGACAATTTTATATCAAGACATGAATCTCCCTTCTTATGGACCATCACACCAAAAAAAAAAAAAACATTGAAGTCTCACAAACGGAAAACATCGCTGATCCAAACGTCTCCACGGCAGAATCCTTAAATGCATTGCATCCTGAAACGGAACAATCCTTTCTCATGTGCTCCATCATCTCCACCATCCCTGTCTATGATGAAAATGATGGATTCAAGTTCCAATGCAACTTCTGCAATCAACATTTTCCAATCAACTATCAACTTTCAATCAACAATCGACATCACTCACAATCAACCTTAAAGTCCTATCGGATACCGGAATCTTCAATCAACACTTCACCTTCTATCAACACACCGACCGAAGCCATCAACCCCACAAGATCGTCCAACGAACGTCAAGATCAACCACCTTCGTCCAGGTACTCACCCGTTCTCATCACTTTGGGGGCTCCAAAAAATTACAAAACGTTTTCGATGTTTCCAACTTGGAGTCGTCTCCCCGGATTTTCCATTCCAAGGAAATCACAGAGTCTTTGACTCTGGGGGAACTACCTCGCAACCCTAGGGCACCTGTCACGGTGGCACCCACCACCAGAGTGAACGAGGTCTCACAAATGCAATAAAAAAAAGGTAATCCATGTTTCCTCCGGGCAATAGAAAGAGTATTTTGCCGGCCAGGCAGGAGGGCCTGCAAAATACTCTTTCTATTGCCCGGAGGAAACATACATTACCTGTACCCGCCCTACCTTCCCTCTTGAGTCACCACCATGACTGATCGAGAAGGGAAAAAAGATGGCAGCCGCTCAAACGACCCTGTGTTATACAGACGAGGAGTGCGTCGCACATGTGCACTGGGTTGCGAGAGTGGGTGAATCTGAAGAATCAAGAAACCTCCAGGAGAAACCATCCCTCAGGAAAGGAATGCAATAAAAACACAGGTAATGTACGTTTCCTCAGGGCAATAGAAACAATTTTCAGCCGGCCAAGCAGGAGGGCCGGCAAAATACTCTTTTTATCTGCCGATTGATTTTTCTTGTTCAGAGCAGTTGCAGCAGACACTTGATCATTATCTGTGTGAGTTGCAACAGTCCATTAAAAGAGTTGTTTTTATCTGCCTATTTATTTTTTTGGTTCAGAACAGGTACAGCAGACACTTGGTCATTATCTGTGCAATTTGCAACAGTCCATTAGAAGAGTTCTTTTTATCTGCCTATTTATTTTTTGGTTCTTTTTATCTGCCGATTTATTTTTCTTGTTCAGAGCAGATACTGAATACCACTTGATCATTATCTGCGCAAGTTGCAACAGTCCTTTAAAAGAGTTCTTTTATCTGTCGATTTATTTTTCTGGTTCAGAGCAGCTTGGCAAAACCTAGGTTCAGTTGCAACTGTCCATTAAAAGCTATATTGTTGATTTAATCTTCGTGTTCAGAGTAACTACAGCCAACATCTTGGTAATAGTCTGTGTCCAAATGCAACAATCCAATAAAAATAACAGCCAACACGCTTACTATAACAATGGACATAAACACCATCTGAAACAAAATAAAAGATTGGAACTTTATTTATAAGACACACAAAATAATATGTAACTATTCTCTTTACATACTCTTGCTGGTAGTAGGGTGTCTTAACGCTGTAGCTGAAGAAGCATGAACTTACAGTGTTGAAAAATTAGCTTTGTAAATCTAATATACCTGAGATTACTTGAGGTGTAATCTTTCTTATAATAATATTTGACCTCGTTTTGACGTTAAATAAGGTCGTCAGTCGAGCCTACACTAGGGTGAAAGCGTTCATCCACGTCCGACAGGTTTTTGTTTACACCTGTAAGAAATTGAATTTCAAACCAAAATGTTAATGAAAGAGTAAGTTAAGTGAAGATAAATGAAGGGTAAATAAACTGAATAATGAGTAAAAAACATTTTACATAAAGAGTAAGTAAAGTAAACAAGGGCAAACAAAGAAATAAGTCGAGCTAAAATATACAAACCGATACGTAATTCTTTCATTTACGTATCGGTTTGTATATTTTAGCTTGATTTATTTCTTTGTTTACCCTTGCTTACTTTATTTACTCTTTATGTCAAATGTTTTTTACTCATTATTCAGTTTATTTACGTTTATTAATTGGTTTGAAATTCCGTTTATTACAGGTAAATATCATAAATAAACAGTAAATAAATGATAATTAATGAGTAAATAAATAAATCAAGATAGAACATACGAACCAATATGTAAATCAAAGAGAAAGAAGGGGTAGATAAATGTACAGTAAATAAAGTAAACATGGGTAAACAGGTGTAAACAAGGGTACAGTAAATACGGGTAAACAACGGTAATTAAGCAGACAGAATGATGCGTTATGGTGCGTCGACAGTGAGGCCATTAGGCCAACCTCAGTCACACTGTATTGGTACGAGTTGCAACTGTGCCACACATTACAGCAATGTTAACCAAACTTCAAATCTAGATACTATCATACATCCGTACCTCGTGAAAATTAATAAAGTTCCAGACAGGTGGACAGACTCATCGCTAAGTCTTACGGAAGAAGAAAGCTATGACGAACACTAAAGGATGAGAATCCACAAGCACACGACGAACTGTAAGTGTCCGGTGACACAATGGCATTCAGGACGGGTATCCCCCCTCAAAAGGAAACCATGTGTTAGGTTGGTGTGACCAATACGCAATCGGGCCAAGCCAGGTCAGTGTCCTTAACGGTCTGCGACTTATTTCCGTCTTGTTTGTTCCACAAGGCTTGCCAGGCAGCATGCAACTTCAGACGCCGATTAAGAAAGGCGTCCGAAGGAACAAGGCGGAGATAAAAATAATAAAAAATGATTTTTCGTACCCATTATAGTACGAAGGGAAGAAGCGAGGCCACTGATGCTGATCCCACTTATTTACTTGTGGGTAAATGGAAAGTTGACAAAGCTCCTAATGACGTAAGACTTCGTTACAATAAAGTAAGACAATGCAACTCATCAGCATGTGCTGCCTGTCAGACCAACACTAACGCCAGAACTTTAATTAAGTGAAGAATTCTAATACATTTTGCACAGATTTCCATGCAATGGCTTCCCATTATCAGCCATTTGTTGGTACACTAACTTGGCTGACTCACCAAAAATCACCAATACAGGTGTCAAGCTTCCTTGTGTTTCCTCATATTAGATGGGTCACCAAAGCACTTCGTAAAAAACTCTTTTCAGATAAAATCAGACTGGTCAGCAAAAACGCTAAGGCCCTTCGTATCCAGCTTTGGCACCCTCCCCTTTCATGAATGCTGCCATTTATAGCATACCTTGCAACCATCCAATATGCACTGCCATCTGCACAGGGACGAGCAAACAGGAAATTGTCAAGCGTCTTTATTCCCACAAAAACAATTTTAAAATTTAAAAAACTTGAATATCCATTGGTGCAGCAATTAAATAATATGGGGGCATGAACATAATATTCCGGGAACAAAACTTCTGGTTCATATCCCTCATGAGAAAGCAGAGGGATTTACTAATTTAGAAACTGTGTATTCACTTGAATTACCCCACCCACTCTGCTTATAACCATCTGATACCAATAGCCAGTCACTAGCAGGATTATATCCAATAATGCGAAACAGCTGAAATCGCAACATGTCCGCCTATCAAAATAGACGTACCCATTCCTACTGTTTGGCTTCCTGCTGTTCTTCCTATTGTTTAGGAATGCCCACGGTTTTCGTGGTTTATCTTGCACTTAGTTCCCCATTGTTAAGCCCTCGAGGGTTTTCATTGTTGTTCTTTCCTCACCAACATTTTACTACGTACCCTGATTATTGTTTAGGAATGCCCACAGTTTATGTTGCACTTAGTTCCCCATTGTTAAGCCCTCGAGGGTTTTCATTGTTGTTATTTTCTTACCAACATTTTACTACGTACCCTGGTTATTGTTTAGGAAAGCCCACAGTTTTCGGGGTTATCTTACACTTAGTTCCCCATTGTTAAGCCCTCGAGGTCATTTATTGTTGTAGTTTCCTCACCAACACTTTACTACGCTCCCTGGTTATTGTTTAGGAATGCCCACGGTTTTCGTGGTTTATCTTGCACTTATTTCCCCATTGTTAAGCCCTCGAGGATTTTCATTGTTGTTCTTTCCTCACCAACATTTTACTACGTACCCTGGTTATTGTTTAGGAATGCCCACGGTTTTCGTGGTATATCTTGCACTTAGTTCCCCATTGTTAAGCCCTCAAGGGCATTTATTGTTGTTCTTTCTTCACCAACATTTTACTACATACCCTGGTTATTGTTTAGGAATGCCCACGGTTTTCGTGTTTTATCTTGCACTTAGTTCCCCATTGTTAAGCCCTCAAGGGCATTTATTGTTGTTCTTTCTTCACCAACATTTTACTACGGACCCTGGTTATTGTTTAGGAATGCCGACGGTTTTCGTCGTTTATCTTGCTCTTAGTTCCCCATTGTTAAGCCCTCAAGGGCATTTATTGTTGTTCTTTCTTCACCAACATTTTACTACACACCCTGGTTATTGGTTAGGAATGCCCACGTTTTTGGGGTTTACCCTATACTTACTTCCCCATTTATTGTTCTTTCCTCACCGAAATCTTAATACATGCCCTGTTTATTTTTTAGGAATGCCTATGGTTTTCGGATAGATAATCGAATAAATACTGCCCCTCCCTCTACTCCTACCCACCTCGTTTTGCAAGAATTTTCAAAAACTGAATCGGCCTCCATCCCAAACAACCAAAAAGAACTTCCACCTCCGTGAATTGCTTTGGATTTTGTATCGCCATGTGGAGAAAGCGCCATGAACAGGTGTTTACAATACCCATGGAGGCGACATGTACGTGTTGCACATCTCTCTGAAGCGCTTTGAATGGTCATGTAAACGTAGTGAATGTGTAGATTATTGCAAAGGATGGTCAACTTGTTGGGAAATTCACCAATCACAGTTACGAAGTATACGGCAGCAACAACTTTTATACCAAGCAAATGTTGAAGATCAACCAATTTCCGAAACAACTGACCAACGTTAACTTGCAATCCCTACAGCAGTACAAGAAAAACAGCCAATCCGTGTAAGAAAATGTTACAGATATTTTGGGTGGCGGAGCAATAAAAATGTATCAAACACGACCGTGAAATGAACAACCAGTCAGGCAATTGGTAATTGAGAACTGTTCGCATTTTACATGCAACATGTAACTGTTAATTAAAATTGTTTTGCTTCATTAAAAATATTTTTGGGGATCCATTAAACAGCTTTGTAAACTGCGGCATTCGCTGCAACAATTGGTTTTTGCATTGTTGAACCATTGTTACTTCGCTCGAAAGGGCATTTAGAAGCCAACAACTGAAGTCAAAATATCGGCTTAAACCATTGTTCAGGAGACAATTGTTAAGTGTTTTTTTGGGGATGGGGGGTGTATAAAAGTAACCCAATTGTTGTCACCGGTACTTACCATCTTATATTAAACCCAGTTGGAAACGAACTACAATCCTCCATAAGCCTTACGCGAGAATTTTGTCCATTTCCGACATATGAATCTATTTGTGGGGACTTCCTTACCAAACTGCAGGCTTCCGCCGAACGAACATGCGGTGTTTACATTCAACTGGAAAGTGGATTTCACCCAATATTATTACATTACAATTCGCACAGTAGCAATTCCTTCTTCTAACTACCGCTTACACGGAATTGCATTGCCAATTCAATTAAAGCACAGTAAAACGTGCAGTACGAACATATGGCTTTTACATGGGCATCAGGTGGTTCTGCGGTAAATTGTTTATTACTTTGCTGCAAAAAAAAATAATAATAAAGAGACTCGCCTGGAATTACCACACTGCCTGTGATGAGTTTCCTCCCTGAGAGACTGGGATCAGCTTCAGTCCGGACTACCACCTTTACTAACACAACGACTAGGTCCTAACCCCGAACATATCTAAAGTGGATGACGTCATTCATCCTCCCGACACTATTCAGATAATGGCCGTTGTAGCAAAATGCTGTTCCCGGTTACGGAGTTAGGACTCACCCTGTGAATGCTAGGAATAAAATGCACGTAATTCGAAAACAGAACAGACAGGAGTTAAGAAAATGCAGCGGTACAGCAGCTAGTCACACACTTAAACTAGCTATAAGATTACGTAGCGATTCAGGGTTATGTTTTTCGGTGTGACCACCCGAAAAACATCCTGAATGGGTACATAATCTTATAATAATAATAATAATAATTTAGTGCTGGAGCAACAGGACTGGCAAGGACCCAGTGGGTCGCTGACTGCCAGCCTAAAAAGGGGACAGAAGCATGAAGATAAAAAGCAAAAGGGGAAGGTGTGACAAAGAGTGATGAACGGGATTATTAAAGTGAAAAAGCAAAAATAAAAAGCATGCGTACAAGTTAAACATAAAACAAGTTTAAAACTAGCATGGCTAAATAAATTGTAATAGGTAAGATCACGACTGCCTTACCACCAAGGTTAGACCTACCAGGGATACAAAGACTCCCAATGGATTTGCCTGACGTGTAGGAAAGGCAGATAGGGGAGATGGCCAATTGTCTCACACTATCTCAAATTATAGCTAGTCTACGTGTGACTGCAGCCTTTGTGTCGCTGTATATTCTTAAGTCCTGTCTCCTCTCGTTCCGGTGTTTTCAAATTACGTATTTTTCTTTCCTATATCGCACACAGGGTGGGTATACCTCAGTATCCGGGAACAACATTTTGCTACAGCGGCCATTGCCTGAAAATACGTAGGTAGGATTATAAAATGGTCTGGGGGCTGTTGGAACAAGTGATGTTGGGTGACCATTCAAGGTCATTACGATGTAACTATTGAACTAAAAAAAAAGCAGAAAGCTAAAAAGCACTTTAGTTATTAAAAACACATACAAAGTAGCCATCAAGTGCTGGCGAAACAACGAATTCACGACGTTTCGGTTCCAAGGTCGGAACCGTTTTCAGGTGAAGGGTTTAAAACATGTCAAACAACTACACATCGTAGAGCATCAGTGCCAATTAGAAAGCTGTACCATAAACCAACATCAAAGCCAAAAAAACAGAGTGACAATCATAACAGAATCACAGGACTTACAGGCAATCAAAGTAAGCAGCGTAAATTGCATTGCAGTATACAGGTGCATGCAGGAAAGCATGCCACCGACCCTTAAGCCTTAATTTAGTCTTAAGCATCCCTGCCTCGATGTTCTGCAGTGCAGTCTGTACTGCTGATACATTCCGGTTTTTTTTTTG
>JAHWFP010137958.1:0-15447 GCA_023313725.1 Lithobius niger | reverse complement strand
CACCAACAGTCAGCCGCAGACACACGTTTACGTTTACGTTTACGTTTACACACGTTTACACGTTTACGTTTAACTTGAACAGAATTCAGGCGCTTCTCCGGGCCAGAGGCCACAAATGGGAGATAGTTCACCAACGAAAAGAATTTGCACGTTTTATTAACAATCTAAATGAAAACAAATTGTAACACATGCAAGACTGCGGGCGATTGCAGGCGTGGGTGATACAATTGCACACTGCTCTTCGGCCACGGGAGGTGTGGACCAGGAGTCCCGGCAGAGCCCCCAGTCAAGCCATCGTTGCCTGTGATTCTTGACGGAGTGGACGCGTGGGTTCCCACAGTAGGGGGGGTAGTGTGTGGGGCAAGGTGGCCTGATGGTTAGCATGACCATCTCCTGTGCCAGAGGTCCCGGGTTCGAATCCGGCCTCAGCCACCCCTGGCATTTTCGGGCAGAGAAGGGCCCTGCGATGTCTCGTGCTCATGTCGTATTGTGGCATGTAAAAGAATCAAGGATTTTCGATAGGATTTACCTAGCAAAATTTACCCTCTCTACAGTAGGGAGTAGTGTGGAAGTTGTATCTGATGGAGCTGACAATAGTGATTATGTTCGTGGACGTGGATGTGTTGTGGGTTAATAGTGATGTTGGGTCGAGCTGAAAGTGTTGTCTTTTTTGTCAGTGGTGTAGGCAGATAGATCGGTAGTGGGTTGGTTTGTGCTCAGTGGAGGTTTGAGGTGGTGAACAGGATTAGGATTAAGTAGTTTTAGATCTCTTAGATCTCTTAGATAGAGCGAATGACGCAAGGTCTTTATAGGCTCTTGTAGTTAACAAATAAATAAATAAATAAGTAAATAAATAAACCCCGATTGTTATCAAACGGTAAGAATTGACACCTTTAGGGCGGCGTGCACCATGCGAGAGCAATCTACATCCAAAGTAGCACCTACTCCTGAAGTAACTACTCTTAACATAGTTGAGAAGTAAAAGCGGAGATATCATTGCAAATATACTAAAGAAGTAGCTACTTCTGTAGTAAGGGATTTTACTCCTGAAGTAAATCAGTTGTAAAGAAAATTGGAACGAACAGTTAATCCTAAGCGTTAACATTGACTTGTGTTGTATATCGCCAAAAAGTCAACACAGAGGAAACGTGGCAAGAATGTGGCCGAAAAAGAGAGATGGTTGTTCATAGAAATAATGAAAAATCGTTCTCTCAGTCTAGAGAAAAAGTCGCGCCAAGTTATGCAACAAATATCACATCAGTTCAATTGTCGAAGACGTAGCGCGATGCCATAGCGTAAGTGTCTTATATCCTGAAGCAGAGTTGGGCACATTTCAGGTATGTACATGCTTGGAGGGAAATAATAATGCGGTACAAAAGCTTAAACTGTGGTAAATTAGAAAGCAATGACCCACGAACTGCATACCTTTTCTGGTTTACAGCCTAGGTGTGTAATGGGAATGGCGTGGGAGTGCGCTTAAGTACGAAAGTATCATTGTTATAACCATTGTTAGTATTGTCGGCATCGTCTCTAATTGGATGGCCAAGGTTCGGACAATGACAACGTGTATATTGATGTGCGTATCGACGTACGCTAGTGTGTCGACACAAATCTAAGCAACGTTGCCAAAGAAATTGTGTCTAAGTCCAATTCACGAAAAACAAGCAAAATGTCAAAATAAAGCCAAAAACTGGTAAAGAGGCCACCAAGTTGAGAATGGCTCGGCCTCACAAAGGAGTGATATAAACTAAATGAAAAAAATAAATAAAAACAAATAAAAACAAAACCAAAAACCGATAAAGAGGGGACTTAGTTGTGAATGGTACGGCCTCTCAAAGGAGTGATATGAAATTAAAATATTAGAAACATTACCACTCAAGCTATTGTTGATGTGGAACATTATTGCACATCTGCAAACTAGTTGAGTTGAGTCTAATACAGAATTTAAAAAAAAAGAACTGCTACCATATCAAAAACCAAAACTGGTAAAAGGGACCACCAAGTTCCGAATGGTTCAGCCCTTCAAAGGAGTGATATCAACACACTAAAACATTCACCAAGTTAATCCCACCGACGGTAAATGAAAACTTGAACATTGCTACCGAAAGTAGCAATGTTCTAGTTTTTATTTAACATTCGAACTATTAGTCGGCGCGATTAACTTGGCGAATGTTTTGGTATGTTGATATCACTCCTTTGAAGGGCCGAACCATTCGGAACTTGGTGGTCCTTGTTACCAGTTTTGGTTTTTTGATATGAATTCAACATCTCTGTAGAAATCATATGATTTCCGCCTTGTGTGCACTGTATATGTGTGCGATGGTTTAACAATACAGACAGCATCAGCTTCGACAATATTGTACATGTATTCAATGTCATCATGGACGGCGCACAATTTGAACCTACTACATAGCAGGAGTAAATTTTGGAGATTTCCGTCCATTTTACTTCTGGGGTAGGTGTAATACGTTTGTGTTAGTCACCACATTTACTATCGTGGTAGCTTACTCATGACGTGCAAACAAGCTGAGTAATTTGCTTCAAACCAACTTTACTCTCGTAATAAAGTCACCGACTTTTACTTCTAGTTCAATTTACTGTCTGTAGTAGGCCTTACTCTCCGATGGTTGCACGCCACCTTAGATATCAGTACCTTCCTAAAGCCCCGAACAGAGCGAACAGAACGCACCACTGTTACAGACAGTTTGGCTCCAAACTTGACGTCGCGCGTGCGCAGTGATGTTGCGTCAGCCGGTCAGTACCTTCCTACACTACAATACAGCTCAACAAACTCAGCAGAGTATTCGATATGTCATGCCTTCACCGCGACCTGACCTGGCTAATGGATTTGACCAGGATTGGCTAATAGATGTGACCACGCGAGAGCATTGCCAAATTGCGAACCATCTCAGGGAGGTGCTTTGCTGGGATGGACGTTTGAGCATGCGCGACCTAACAGATTTGACGAAGCAGATTCATCGCTGACGCTGATGACGTCAATCAGGCCGCATCAACACGGATATTAGCAGGGAATGAGCCAAACTGTCACCAACAGTGGTGCGTTTGGTAGGCTCTGTTTGGTCGTGTAGGAAGGTACCGAGAATTCGTGTATAATATAAGCTCCGCGCGTTATCTTCAACATTTCCTAATTTTTCAGCTTTAACGCAAAGTACACAAGTGTTAAATTCAAGTGCAAAAGTGTAAAGCAAAGTACAAAAGTGTTAAAGCAAAGCGCAAAAGCGTTAAACCAAAGTCCAAAACCTGTAAAACTAAATCAGAAAGGCAATATCCTGTAGCAGTTTCATTGGTCGACGCAGTCATGGTTTTTCGATCAACGTTCTTTGGATCGAAAAACCACGACGCAGTGTAATGCAAAATCGTGCAAACGTTGCACAGTTGACATGTTACGATACGTTTGTTGAATTCATTTCAAATAAAAGTATGTATTTTCCTACCAAAAACAATCCGGAAGGCCTTTCTATCGAAATACTCACTGTGTCGTTCGTTCGTCAGCCCAGCCCAGCTCATAGAGTTAGATATATTATATTGTTACACCTACGTCGTTAGGCCCAGCTACGTCGTTAGGCCTACCGTAAACGTAACCTAGCAACAAATTCTGAGCACCATTTTGAAATTAATTACTCTCCACTACAGTACCTATTTGATTTTTTTTTTACTTACTCAAAAAATAAAAATATGTACTACATTTACTAATTTATTGTTATGGCATTGTTTAAAGTAAAAATTTTCGGAGGTGTGCGCCAATGAGACATCCTTCAGCGGCGGCGATATCAATTTTATTCCTGGCGGCCGTGATGCCAATATTTGGAGGGCAGCAGCGACTTTTTAAATTTTTTTAATTCTGCATATGTAATTTAGCATGCTGAATAATGAAAAATGACGAGAATTTCTCTAACTAAATATCCCGAGAGCTATTGGAAATTATCCAATTTTTTTCAACACCAGTGTTTTGGCCCATTAAACTCACTCGTGCTATTTATTGGCAGAAAATTTCCCTCGTGCTTCGCACTCGTAAAATCAATGTCTGCCTTAATAGCACTCGTGAGTTTATAGGGGCCAAAACACTCGGGTAGAAAAAAATTATCGATAATTTCCTTAGCTCTTGGGATATTACGTATAACACTTTCTCCTTTTTTTGTTTTTCGAGTGTCGGCACGGCGTCGTCACAGACCGCTATGCCACTTCCGAAGTCATGACTTATTCACGATTTTAACAACATCCTATACTTGTGTAACAGGCCTTGATATTAGCTTCCTATTGCTGCTAACGAACTTAGAAAGGTTCCATTCATGTAGGATCTGCGTCTTGTGATCCTGAAGCTGCATACTGAAACTACCTAACACATGGGGTTACTTCGGGTTGGCTAATATGCAGTGGAAATAAATAAACACAAACAGTTCACCTCCCCCAAATGAAAGGCAAATTTGTTATTAACCAAATAAAAAAAAGCATGATCCACCAAGTAGCGAAGCTATTAGTACGCCCACTTGTTTGAGAGAGGTGGCTAGTCCTGGTTCGTTTTTTTGCGTATTTAACCAGGATGACGAAAAAATGGCTGTTGAGGAAATACTACCAAATTCTAAAATCGGAGAAGGGAAGGTGTTTGACGTACCAGAGAAAAAAAGCAACGGACAAAAATGCCGATGGAGAAAAAGCCGCAGGGAAAAAGAAGGGAAAAAAAAGCTTAAAACATTGTTTTGTCGTCCCCCCCCCACTCCCCCATTGTGCTGTTATTATGATAGGTAACGTTAGGTTAGTTGCCTTAACTCGAATTTATCAGGCAGGGTATCAAGGACCTCCAGAAAACTACTTTAGCAACGTTGTTTAGTCGTTTTTAATGCCAAATAATTGTTCTGTTGATTTTTTTTCGGGTGGTTGGGTGTTAGGTTAGATCAGGTCAGTTTTCTTGGCTCGAATTTCATCAGCCAGGTTTTATTTTATTTATTACTGGCAAGGAAAATAATTCTCGAAAGCTCGACTTGGTATTTCGGTGACAGAAGTTTTGTTAGCAGTTCAGAAGCTGCTGCGCCCTGCGGGTCGGTTCCAGTTTTTAATCAATAAATACGGGTAGGTGCAGTTCCCAAAAGTTACACCCACGTCCACTCACATCATAGCCGAAAATCCCGATTTAATTTAAAATATTCTGCCAAGCCAACCTATCCAACAGCAACGCTTGCGCGTGTGGCTGTTTGCTAGTTTTGACAATCATAGATGACGTGGCAACAAAAGCGGGGAGGCGGGTAGCTAACGGGTAATATTCAGGGACATTTTTGGTGTTCTTTTTTCTTGGTTAGATTCCTTGTGGCTTCCGTATAGAAATTGACAGAATAAAAGCACTAAAAGTCAACGTTTTAAAAAGCCAGCAGGTGCACATTTATACAGAAGCCCATATAGGGCACTGCAGTTTCGCCAACTCATCAACAGAGAGTAGGCCCAGATTTAAATTGATGAACAACTTAGACGATATACTCAAATCCTCAATGTTGCCAGCAATGTTGAGAACAGATTGATAGCAGATCTGGAGATCGTGAATCCAGACAAGCTGACGGCAGAAGCAAAGAGGTGGCTCAGGAAATCCAATGAAATCAGGAAATGTTAATGATGGAGATAGAACAGCAAAAACGATTCCAACTCACCCACTTGCTTTCATAGATCTCCATGTACTACCTCGAAGGTAGTTGACGATACACATGGCGACCTCTTCAAAAAGTCTGTCAGCCTGGAGGAGTTGGATGGCAGTCCCAACGGTATCTTGTGGATGCTCTTCTTACGTTGTTGGGCGAGAAACTCCTTCTCCTTTGAAAGTTTTCTTGGGTAATCCACAAACAGTTTTAGCAGCAGAACGAACTATGATTTTTTATGGTCAGGCCGGGGAAGTAAATATGAAGTCTTCTGCAAGATGAGTGAGCGAAGGACGTAAGGAATTAGGAAAACATTGTGCCCCAGATGTTGTCATCGCATCTGTCATCGCCTCTAAGTTCGGGAATGGGGTCATGAACCGGAAAGGTCTGATTCTTTCTGGTGACGTTCCCCAGAGTTCGAACAATTTCAACAATTTTATCTTAGCTTGTTGAAAATCAATATAACTAATTTCTTATCTTTTAAAGACGTTAATTTTACAAAAAATAATGATATAATTGTGGCTGGCTGTTAGCGACCCCCCCCCCCCAGTCCTTGCCAGACCCATTGCTACTGCGACAAACTTTGATTTATTATTATTATTGTTATTATTATTAATTAAAGACAGCAGAACTGATGTAGTGTCCATTTTGATGCTGCTGTTCTTTCCTTTCCAGGAGAGTTCATCAGCAGGACCATGATAAGAGATGACATCCTGTATTTGGATCAGGTATGATTACCTGTGGAGTTAATCCGAATGTGTTCCTCCCCCTTTCTAAAAGCATGTAAAAACCATGGTTTTTGTCAAGTTGGATCTAGATGGCTTTGTCCCAGAGTAAATGATGGAAGTTGTTGAAGGCTAAGAGGAATGCACGAAATTCTACAACATTCTTATGTTCCCGCTTTTTGGAGTCTGTGCAAATACCATTTGTAGTAACAAATGAAGTTACCCCTAAAACGAGGTGTCCATGTTAACAGCAGCACCATAGAAAACAAAGATGTATTCTTTGGGGCACCTGGTTATAATGGTCCCTTTTGACATTTTTTTCCTGAACTGGTTTCACTCCACCGCACCCCCCTCCCGGACTTCTGCTGCTGTGTTGGTCAGACCGTAGGTCGTTCATCACAAAATCTGTTGGTCTGCTGATAATGGTTTGATCAGTCTCTCTTTCCAGCACACCTTGCAGAACCCGTGAAGAGGGCTTGCTCCTTATCGCTCGTAGAAAACTAGGTATGCCGCAGAATTCAAGAGACCATTGAATTCTGCGGCATACCAAGTTTCCTACGGTTGCTTCGGTTAGATGCCTCATTGAGAAATGGTCTAAACTTGCAAGTGTAAAGATTTTTTCTCAAATGGAATCAGTGCATTATGGTGAAGAAGATATTGTGAACTCTTTTAGGTCGAACAGTGCTCCCAGGAATAGGAACGTTTTTAGTAACATTCCATCCAGATTTTTATCATCTTTTTCGGTTCCTCATGGATGAAAAGGTGTTCTTATTCAAGGTCCTTCCATTTAGCCTCTCTACAGAACCAAGCATTGCTTTCAACTCTTTAAATTCAAAGGTATCAGCCTACATCCCTATTGAGACAACTGGTGTCTGTAACAAAACCTTGGCTCCAATCTGACTAGATCTGGTCAAGACTTAACACCCATCTCTGTTCGACTTGGGGTTTGGAATCAACCAAGTGAAATCTCGCTTCCAACCTTTTAAAAACGTTCATGTTCCCTGGCGCACTTTGACATCACACCTCCAAAATGCTCTCAGGAACAGGAATGTTTTTAAAATGTTAGAAGCGAGATTCAATTGGGCTGATTCCAAACCCCAGACCAAACAAAGGAAGATGAAGTCTTGACCAGATCTAACCAGATTTGTACCGCAGAGGCCAGACTTTCAAATAAGCATGTAGACTGATCGCTTTAGAATGACAAGCATTAAAAACCAAAAACCAAATGGAAGAAGATATTCTGATCCAGGATGAACCGAAAGAAGTGATGAACATCTGGATGAATAGGGGTGTAGTGGTGTGAATCTTCCAAGCTTATCGAGATAATGAATTCCCCTTGGAGAACCGAATCTCTCTGAAAATTTCGAATCCTTGATAGTTGTAGAGATGGCAAAGTGCCGATGAAAACCCCAGGTGGTGTGCAGAGTGTGTATCAACCCCGCGAATCCACAGGGAGGGAACCACTGGGACTTGTCCACTTCTGCGACGAAACGACCAAGTTCGCAATTTGATGATTGAGCCACGAGGCCAACGAAAGAGGCAGGCAGCTTCAGTGATGTCTTGTCTGCTACAATGGAGAACAAGGGGTCGAAGACGAGCACACTCCTCGGCCGGCGAAAGATGTCAGCAGATTTGCTGATGGTGACGAACAGCCGCACCCAGTCGAGACGGCTGAAAATGTGCAGCTTAGAGAGATATATCGATTGACCCTGGGAAATAACAGGGAGGCAGCAACGATTCGTTCAGTCTACGAATCCAGGCGTGGTAATGAACGGCAGCGTCCGACGAGTTTTTTTTTTTTTTTTTATGTTTTCACAAGTGTCTGAAAACGTTTGTGATGTTAACCAGACAACGGATGGTTGTTGTGTCTTTCGTGCCGAGATCGTCACCATGATAAGGTGGCCGAGCCCAAGGCAGGACAATTGACAAATGGAACTTGTTGAACCTTTTCTGTTGAGTTCAACATCACGGTGGTTGCCACGAAAGCGGCCTAGTGGGCTGGAACGATTCATAACAAGGTAGCCGAGCCCAGAGCAGGATGGTTGATTCTCTGTAACTTGCAGGTTAGAAGGACCAGTAGTTGTGTGTCTTCCTCTTAATTCGGATAGTGCAAGGCTTTGGTTGTCCTTGCATGCCAAGTCGTGGGGGGGGGGGAGCTAAATGTCAAATGACAGCGTGGTTGTTGAGCCATCCCAACCATAGTGTGATGACGTTCGGTGAACGAGACTTGTTTGCTTCAGCTGAGGGCGTCGAACAGTGAGTGTCATACATGCAGCCAAAGGCGAGGGGAACATGATCAGTCGATGAATTAGTGAGCTGGAGTGTCGTTTGTTATCGGAATTAACCGAAAATGAAAAGAAAGAGTGCAGTTTTCAGACGGTGAGAAACTTCAATTCAGGGAGGCCTCTTTTAGTGCCGAAAATAGCTGCCACGAAGTAGGCTAGAATTCTACAAGACAGGTGACAAAGAAGCACGGTTCAGTTCAGGGCGGCTGCTTTCGTGTCGGGCATGGCTGTCACAAAAGAGTCTAGGAAGTAGAGACGGGTGACGAAAACAGCATGCATAAGTCCACGGAAGCGTCATTCGTGCCGAGCATGACACTCATGCGGAAGAGACTGGAAACTGGAAGACAAATGACGAAAGAAGCTTGCTTTAGTCCCAGGAGCTTGATGGTATCATTTGTGCCGGGCAGGACGAAAAGGAACGGCCATAGTAGTGGACGAAAACGGCTGGAGGATTTACATTATTTTGACGAAAGAAGCTTGCTTCAGTCTAAGTGGCTTGGTGGCGTCTTTCGTCTTGGGCATGGCCGATGAGCGTTCGTTCAGTCGGACGAAAGAGACGAAAACGAAGCAAGACGTTAAGATGGCGGACGGGAAACGATGTGAAGTGAAAGCTCTGTGGAGGAAAAATGATGACCTGCCTTTCCTGCGAAACCGCTTTTATAGAGGGGGACTGCACCCGCACATGCGCAAATAGGTTACGCAGCATTGTGAGGAACGCATGCAAAAATTCACAGGTTATTAATGTTTTCCAGCAGTAACAAGAAACTGTTTATTTGCTCCAGCTAAAAAGCAAAAGGGAAATGCAAGGATCCAGGGAGGACCACTAACAGCACACCAAGGTTTTTAAAAATATATATATAAAAACTTTAAAATCATCCACTTATTTTCTACGTTTTCATATGCAGAGTGTGCTCGTCAAGTTTAAGATTTATGTGTTTAAAATTTTAATAAAATGGTACGGACAGTTTTCCGGACGAAGTAGGTGCGCCTTCAGATTGCACTTGTTTAGCTGTTTCCGAAAAATGTAAACCCGATGGGGCAGAGACAATATCGTCGCTCAACGAATTCCACGCAGCGATCACTCTTAAAGCGAAGATGAATCTCCTACAGTTCAAGTTAAACCCCTGGTTAATTATCCTCAGATGGTTTCCTCGAGGATAAAAACGGGGAGATGGTTTCCTCGATGGTAAAAAAACGTGAAAACAGCAATAAGGTTTCACGTGGACTAAACAGTACTGGAACACTGCAGTATATGAAACCTTACGGAAAGTTTATTTGTGGTCCTTTGCTGTTTTGACTTCAGTTAAACCATACCTCAAACACCAAACTAGTTCGTTTTTGTTTTCTAATTGGGATAAGACAGGAAGATTATCGGCTTTGTTGGTTCGTTTGCTCTTAATCACGGTCTAGGTGTCTATGAAACGGCTTTGCAGTAATCTGAAAAGACCAAGTATGCGGGGTCCATCGAAAGGTTTTGTACTTAGCTGCATGTAAGTTTGAAGCTAATGTTATTAGGAAGACTGATTTCCTTGTTAAAAGATGAAGGTTCCTTCATGAGGGAGTTCAAAACCAAGGAGAAGTCTCAATCCGGGAAGAATCTTCTGGCTGCTGGTCTTTCAACTACAAAGGATTTGATTTGATTTGAGATGCGAAATTCTCTAGCAAACCTTCTCTTCCTGCGGTTTTAATGCAGAGTTAAGAGCTGATCTATGTTCCAAAATGGTGGATCCTTTAAGACTGTTACGTAAAACCCCAATTTTTCCGGCAGTGCTAATTGGTTTCTATCGCCTTACCGAAAATGTGTACTACCTGAAAATTTCTTGCAATAAGTTCCTGGATGCTCCTTATCTCTCTTGAGGCTTTTCACTGTCTAGATCCAGCCAACTGCGTAACCCCACTGTGCATGCGTCTTGAACAACCCTCCTTTTTTCCTCTCCGTGATGGCGCAAAAGGGGAGGTAGGGTGGGTTAACAAGTACTATATATTTTCCGTAAGGCGATTGAAACCAATTTTGACTGCCCGAAAAATTGGGGTTTCTAGTCACCGGCACGAAAATATCTATTACCTGTAAATTTCTTGCATTTAGCATTTACAGTTGACCTTGTCAAAGTATGGTGGCGGGCATCACATGATGGGTTACCCCGGGTTGCGAACTGGCGCCCCCAACAGAAACAGAAGAATCTTGTCTTTCTTTACGTAGGATGTGGCGATCCTGTTGGGTGTATGGAGGGTGTTGTTTCCGTCTTCTAGAGATCTTCGTTTATGTTATAAAGTGCTTAAGGGGGTTGGACTACACATATGGATTATGATAACAAGTCCCAGACAGTGTAGCCCACCCAGAAGTAGTGACTTGTGACGACAGTTTGGCTTCTCTATGACGTAGCGTGAAGGATTTCAGCAATTAAGACTGTGGAAAGTCCATGAAGTTGAAAGTGCCCCGAGTCTGTGTTTGACTCAGATGTTGTTGTCTGCACAGTTGATGTCTTGATCGTTTTAGGCTTCGTGGATAACCTTCTTGGTCCAAATTATAATTATTGTAGCAGAGGTCACTCACGTTGGTTCCATTGGAGAATGGTAGGATAGGTGGATTCGGCCTCTTTGACAATCGTTGTCCGCTATTCATAGAAGTAGGCGTAAGGCTCGAAAAGGACAATGTTCTTTCAGGTTTGTCGCCAAGTTTGAAAGTGCTGGAATGATGATTGGCTTTGAGGTTTAAGAGGGTCTTTGCGTCTTGGCTCGGCGGTCCGGACGTGGCCTCAGATGGATGAATTTGTAGTAAACTTAGATGACTTTAAGACACATTTGGCAGGGAAATGTTCCAGATGGTTTACTTTGTTTCTTGTCTTGTCATGTTCCTGAAGAAGTGGTAGTGAAGATGGAATGACTTCGTCAGGATGTGGTACTTGGCTGTGGCATATCAGGGAAGTTGATAGTGCCCTTGATTCTTGAGCTCTGACCTATGTCGCTGTCAGCGTAGTCGAAAGTTCGGGCTGCTCAGAGATGCGGAATGTTGGTATAAGGAGCTTTTTTAGCATTAAAGTGTATGAGGACACTGCATCCGGCTTTGACAACAGGTTGCTTGATACATTAGAGGAGTTGACAAGTCATTCAAGCTTCATAGCAAATGATGACAGTCCAGAGAAGCTGTAGTGTTCATGGCGAGGTTCAAATGGTTTGGAAGAGTTGTCGACCCAGTCAAATGATCGGCGTTGGCGACAGGTGTCGTGTTAGTGACGGTGACTCTTTGTTGTCGAGATTGTAAAGGTGAGACTACAACGTCAGGAACCGCCGAAGGAGAGCTTGTCACATGGGACAGTGGTGTCGAGGCAGAGATTCAAGTTGGTTATCATGTAACGTTCTTAAAAATAGTCGGAGAACATGGACTAGTGCTCAGGATCAGCTGCAAGATGGCAGCAGGTGTGTTGGAGAGGTCGAATAGCTGTTTAACGAGGGACGAAGGATCATAACGAGGGATGAGTCCAACGAGGGATCTGAAAGTCAACGGTTTTGAGCGGATCATAAAGCGGAATGGCCATTGGATCATTTTCAGCTTACAGCAAGTCTTTGTAGTGGTCACGAGGTTGTAGTTCTAAATTGACTTGATGAGTAGGCCGACGAGATTAATCGAGTGCAGATCCTGAGTTCAGATTGTCATCGGGAAAAGAGTCGAGCCGGTGTGCTTCAATGCGGGATGAGGGGTGAGCAGGGCGGTGAAAGATTCATTCCATATTGATGAGTGGAAGGTCAGAGCGCCGCTTCTTGGCCGAGGCGGTGTGAGCGGTTTCATGATTCTGTTTCCTTGATGAGCCGTAGTCAGAAGGGGGAATCCATTGCTAGATATATGACATGATGAGGGTGGTGCTGGGGGTCGATGGTTTGGCTTTGTAGTTGAAATCCCTGATGGCACGGCCCATGAGTCATTGAATTTCTTTGATGGATGAATGCAAAGTTCCCATGGTAACGGGCAAAGGATGAGAGGATTAACATGATGAGGATGACAAAAGATCCGATGGCTGTTGCCTTTGTACAGTTGACTTTACTGTCATATGTGGTCGCCGAGGCGGTGGTGAGGGGTGAAGGTATGGCCCAAGGAGACGACGGATGGCGTTGACCATATGGAAGTGGGGATGCCGACGGAGGGATTGAAGTGTTCCTGTGCAGCCGAAGACGAAGGAAATGGTGGTGGCAAAGGAGATGATCGGGTCCCGTTTCTTGGGACTCCAGGCGGAGGGCTGGCTGGAGGGGACAAAGGTCATCGGGTTACCGTTGAGTCCATAAATACAGCCGATATGTGTTGAGACAAGTTCCGTTAAGCAGATGATCTTTCATAGCGAAGGATCTTCTTTTGACGAAGGATACGGATGAAGGATCATCTTGTGGGTGAAAGATCCAATCTTCAGGGGAAAGAGATCAGTGAAGGAGCGAAGGATAAGCAAATGAAGGATCCAACAAGCGAAGGATAGCAGAGAGGGATGAAGGTGTGAAGGAACTCCTACGATGAGTGCCGAGGGGCAGCGGCGGGTGAAGGTTCGCATAGCAGTTAGCGGAGGAAGAGGAGGTACAGCAGGTAGAAGAACGAAGGCATGAGGCTGTAATTCTGCTCATTAGGAACTTGCATGCCGAGAAGGACGTAGGTCCGAAAGCGCTGCAATGATGGTCAGCGCTGTGATGAGCAAAGGTCCGAAGGAGCTATAATGAACGCCGGTGAGGGACAGCAGGCAGCAGAAGGTGAAGGTGAAGGTTGATATTGTGCAATGATGGTCGGCGAAGAACAGCAGGCAGCGAAGGACAAGTTCCGAAGAAGCTGTGTTCATGCTCGGCGAGGGACAGCAGACAGCGAAGGATGAAGGTCCGAAGGAACTACGATGATTGTTAACGAGGGAGAGGAGGCAGAAAAGGATGAAGGCCGAAGGAGCTGCGATGATGGGCGGTGATGGACAGCAAGCAGCGAAGAGTGAAGGTCCACAGGAGCTGCGATGATAGCCGGTGAAGGGACAACAGGCAGTGAAGGGTGAAAGTCCGATAGAGCTGCAATCATGGTCGGCAAGATACTGCAGGCAGCAAAGAACAAGGTCCGAACGAGCTGCAATCATGCTCGGTGAGGGACAGCAGATAGCAAAGTACGAAGATCCGAAGGAGCTGTGATGATTGTCAACGAGGTACAACAGGCAGCGAAGGACGAAGATCCGAAGTAACTGATGATGGCCAGTGAGGGACAGCAGGCAACGATGGGTGAAGGTCCGATAGAGCTGCAATGAAAGTCGACAAAGGACAGCAGGTAGCGAAGGACGAAGGTCCAAAAGAGCTGCGAAGCAAGTCTGTGAAGAACAGCAGGCTTGTTATGAATGAAGATTAAGCGGGCTGCAAATGAAAGTTGGCAATGGATGGTCGGCAAGTCCGAAGAGCAGTAACGATCGATGGCGAGGGACAACAAGCCAGTGACAGATGAAAGTAAACAGCTAATGAAGAAGGTTGAAGAGGGACAGAAGCAGCAAAGAACGCAGTCCAAAGGCTGTGATATAGGTTGCGAGAAGCAGCAAGTTGAGAAGGATGCAAGTCCGAAAGAGCTGCAACGATGGTGGGCGAGGGGCAGAAGGTTTCAGTGGGCGAGGGTTAGCAGCAGCCAGTGATGGCTGGTAATGAGCGGCAGAACGGCGGTAGCGATGTGTGGCTTACCAACAAACAATCACGAAACATTACATTGTGCATCGGGCCGTGACGGGCTTGAATTGGCAGAGCTCCAAATTACGGTCGGTAAGGGACAGCAGGCAGTCGAAGTCATAGATGGCTACAATACTGGTTGGCGAGGAACGGGAGCTAGCATGATGGTGGAAGAGGAACAGCAGGCAGTCATGGGAGAGTCAGCAGCAGTCAAAAATCGACGGACTTGTGAAGGCTTGAAGCTGCGGCGATAGCAGGTGAAGGGCAGCAGGCTTGACTGAGCGGGAGCAAGGCCCGCGGAAAGAAGCAGGAGCTGGTTGGAGGGAGGCGGTTTACTGTCTCCAAGATCATGTCGTGATGCGTGAAAATTTTCATTGTGTGGACAAAGCTTGCTGGTTAGGTTAAGAAGGATGGGCCCGCTTGGAAGGATGAGGCCGAAGCGGGCTCAGACGAAAAAGGCGGAAAGCAGACGGTGTTGAGCGTGGAATTCAGCCGATTCATAATGCTGGTCATGTTGGCAGATTGTCGCTGATTGCGTGGGTGCATCATGTCCTCCTTGTGCTTCCGGGCGAAAGATCGAGCGAAGGAACGAAGAATGAAGAATGCCAACTTGGATCTTTCGAGCGAAGGATCTTCTTTCAAACGAGGGATCTCCTATCAGGTGAAGGATCTAGGCGAGGGATGGCTTGCTGGAGAGAGAGAGAGGCGCGACTATCTTCGACGAGAGCTTGAGGAAAAGAAATGACGGCCAGCCCGGGCCGAATGCTTTTATAGGCTCGCATGACACATGCGCAGTGGGGCAGCGCAGCTGGCCGGCTCTAGACAGTGAAAAACTTCAAGAGAGATAAGGAGCATCCAGGAACTGAATGCAAGAAATTTACAGGTAGTAGATATTTTCGTGCCGGCGACTAGAAAAGATAGTTAAATAGCTTAGAAGGTCGGGAAAAAGGGAGCGATTGGACTGACTATCCGCAGGTGACACCAATGAAAACACTTCTTCCAGTGGTAGTGGTAAATTCTGCAGGCGAAGTCCCTGAATGCTACGTCTTGCAATTCTGACGGCTTGTTCTTCAAGAATTCTTGTCCCTTGGAGAAGTCTGATAATGGTAGTCACCCAAGCAGATTCAAGGCACT
>JAHWFP010137957.1:0-10832 GCA_023313725.1 Lithobius niger | reverse complement strand
TTAACTCTTTCAGGCAACTGGGCTGAACTCTTCCAATGCTCAGCCACGATTTTACACACAAAATCAAAAATTGTTCTGCCTTAAGCTTACAGCTTCAAACAATTTTCAAATAATTTGAAAACGGACGATCTGGGATCCGACGTCTGTTATAACTTGTGTATTTTATCACTATCATTAGATCAATCATTTCAAGGATTACTATCCCAGGGCTATCCACGGGGCGAGAGGGGGAGGTTGGGGGTGTTCAAGAGTACCTCTTGATAGCCATTAAGGTAGGAGATTTTTTCCCCCTAAAAACGGTTTTTTTTGGGGCTTCCCTCTCAGCTACGAGTCACAGCAATAATAATTTAATATATTTTTTGGAGGATTCTTCACAGCCCTTAGGAGGAGGAGTTGGGCACCCTCGAGAGTAAGTAGTGTTGGGTACTCTTAAGACCTAACCTGTGTGCATGTGTTCATTCAAGAGTCGAGGTTAGATTGACATCGTAAGCATCATGGCTCAGTAGCCAATGCTGGATTATATAACCTCTATCATGATTGGGGCACACCCTGGCGGATGTGCACCTGAACAGCCTAAGCTACAGCAAGGCCCTGGTGGCCTGCAAGGGAAATATAAGAGAGGTGTGGTTCCATAGAGGAATCACAATGGCAACAAACACTCCTGTATGTTTCGTACTTAATCAGAAAATCGCAGGAAGTGCCCCTTAATCTATTTAAACGTTGGGTGCCTGGGAATTAATGAAGATGATAAACTGGCTGACACCTTTTTATCATGTCCTTGGTGGTCTATGGCTGCAGTAATTTGGACTACTAATTATCTCCATATAATATTTACATAGGAGGTTCTTCCACTCCGAGATTCCCCTAAATGAGTGTAAAAGTTGCTAAAACCAGATAAGAAACAGTGCATATCACCTGTAGTTGTGGTTACTAATACTTCTCACATTGCTTAGCCCCCGTGCTGTTTTGCATGCAAGGCGTTAGCAGAGGCTTTAGTAACTGCAACTACCGCTTGGGCCCCACGTAGGCTTGGAACAGGTAAGATGCCATGTCTCGTTAACTTTCTAATCCATGCTTAAACTGTATTCTTCTCTTGTAGATATGGAATCCGTACCTAGAAAAAAAGGCCATGCTGTACGCGAGCCAGTGTCGACTTCACGAGTCAAAATACACGGATATCAATTCTGATTTTTCGTCTGATGAAAATGGTCACTCGGCACTAGAACGCTGGTGGGAAGGTGCCAAGGACTACGACATAGAGGCACGCACCTGCCAAAATCCTCCTCTAACGGATGTTTCCTGGCCCTGTAGCCAGTACACCAGGGTAAGAAATACAGTAACTTAAATATAGTTTTATTTTAATTAGTCTGATCAAGTTTCCCAATTGGATTCATAACTTTTGTTAAAAAAAAAAAGAAACTTGAAAAAAAAACTTGGTTAAAAAATTGGCTTTCTATTGCTACGGAAATATACATTACCTGTAAATTTAGCATTCTTATTCTCGAATGCATTTTCTTCTAGAGATTAAAACAACTAATCACTTACCAGTTCCCCAACCCCAACATGTGCATGCGCACTCATCTTCTTTTTATTTATTTATTTATTTATTTATTTATTTATACAATAATTGCAACGCCCTAACAGAGCACAAAATGCAGTATCAAAATAAAACAATAAAATCCAACAATAAACAACAGATAAAAACAACAGACTCAGAGACTGTGCTGACAAGTAAGTGGTTGACAAGAAGCTTTAAGTTTAGCAGCAAATGCCACGTCACTATTTAAAAAAAAAACGCACTTTCAAGGCAATTCCAGTCAATGATGGTACGAGGAAAAAACGACAGCAAAGGTGTTCTTGTTGCACTGGAATCGTTTAACCTTCCTTGCATGGTCCATTCGACCAAGAACAAAAACGAGCGGGTTCAAGTCATTTAAAATGCGAAAAAAAACATGAAGTCGGTGTAACTTTCTTCTGAACTGCATGGATTGCCGCTGCAGATTGTTGCACATGCTGGTAAACGAAAAAAAAATCCAAAGAAAAAAAATCCACGGAAATAAAATCCAGGAATAAAAATCCAGAGAAAAAAAATCCAGTGGAAATAAAATCCAAAAAAAAAAAATCCAAAGAAAATAAAATCCACGGAAATAAAATCCAATATAATTTTTTTTTTTAGCTTATGTATTATTTTTTTAATGCAAAAAAATTGAGAAATGATATGAGTGAAAAGTGGGGGAATATCAGTATTGCTGGATCAGCAGAACTGGCAAGGACCCACGGAGTCGCTGACTGCCAGCCTAAAAGTGGGATAACAATGAATATTTGCAGGTAAAAAGTAGGAGGGGAATGGTACGACAGAAACGATGTTGCGGAACGACTTTCATAGTGCTACGGCAACGTACTGAAGTGTGTCAGGGACGTGGTAAAATACTAGTGAAATAATAGATATGACATGATAATATTGTGTTAATTTTTGACAGTTCACCTAACATGCCTCGGTAGAACTTGCCAACAATTACTGCAACATGATGGCATCGTCCAAGTGATTACTGTTCGTGCAGGGTATTGTTGGAGAGATACAATGTACAAAACCTTTTGGCCGCGACTGTACAACCGGTTGGTTTTAAGTGTATTTTTTTTTTCAATGTTAAGGCGTATTTTCACGATGGTCTTTCACAGCTAAAAGGTAAAAAAAATTCTGAAATTTTTATACATTGTTGGTTTTGACTGCCTGCCGATTCTACGAAACGGTCAGTAATGAGAGTCCCAAAAGTTACTGAGACAATAGTTTCTTCAAAAGGAATTCTTTATGTTATTGTCACGGATTATTTGACTGCATGCATGTAACAAACGATGTTATTAATAGGTATCCACATAACATTTTGCTCCATGGCAACCATAATACTTCTGCTGTCGCACTGGACTAGGAACTAGCTTCTAGATGTGCAATGTATATGTAAACCTGGACTACATTCACATTGTGATTTTCAAGGAATCAAATCGTGGATGGGACAAAAGTGTTGGGGAAGAAAGGCAGTTTAAGACTAAAAAAAGGCACCAGGCAGCTTTGAACGAGTTTCGTAGCATTAACAAAGAAGTATGAAGTAACCTTATATTAACAATATGCGAAACAAAAATGGCATTGGATTTTTATTCCGTGGATTTTTATTCCGTGGATTTTTTCTTTGGATTTTTTTTCTAGATTCGCACATGCTAGTAACACAGATATCTCTCTTATAGTCGCCACACGCCATCCTAGCTGCTCTCTGCATCACCCGTTCATCACAGTCTGACAAGGACAACGTGTACGGATCCCAGACAGCACAACAATATTTCAATTTGGATCTCGTCACTGTGTTGAAGACAACCTCGCGGACCTTGGCACTAGCGTCTTTCAACAATCTATGGAAGAAACGAACTTCACCATTTGCCCTGGCACAGATGCTTTCGACATGATCAGACCAAGATAACTTGTTATTAAGTTTGATACCGAGGCAAGTAATGGTGTCAACAACTTGTAATGCAAGACCTTTTAAATAATAAATTGGATTTCTGAAGTTTCTCTTGTGCGAAATGTGAATTGCCTTTGTCTTCGTTGCGTTAAGGTTCATTTTCCAGGTATTACACCAATCGTTAATCCTATCCAGATCCGCCTGAAGGGCAAGGTTGTCAAGCTCGCTCTTAATAACTCGATAGATGTGGGTATCGTCAGCGAACAACTTATGTGCAGAGTCAACAACATCCATCAAGTCATTAATATAGAGTAGAAAAAGAATTGGACAGCTCACAGAACCCTGCGGCACTCCCGATGTAACGGTCTCCATACGAGACCTAAAACCTTCAATAACAACATACTGACCTCGGTTCCCCAAAAAATGAGTAAACCACCTGGTAATAGACATAGCAATACCATACGCTTCCATCTTCTTGAGGAGGTGATCATGGGGAACAGCATCAAAAGCTTTAGCCATGTCCAAGGAAATCAAATCAACAGTATATCCCTGGTCCAAACCTGCCGCAATGTCATGCACCGTGGAAACAAGCATAAGCTCACAAGAAGAGCCTTTCCTAAACCCAAATTGTTCTTTTGTTATAAGGTTCGCCCTGTCCAAAAAATTAACCATCTGGCATACAATGATGTGTTCAAGCATCTTGCAACAGATTGAGGTAAGTGCCACAGGCCTGTAATTTTTCACGTCATTTTTGTTCCACCCTTAAACAGAGGCACCACGGCAGAGAGCAACCAATCATCCGGTACCAATCCCAACTCAAGTGATTTAGTAAAAATATACACCGAAAAATCAGTGCTGATATCAACAGTCTTCTTCAGGATCACAGCACCAATACCATCAGGTCCGGGGACCTTGCCTTCCTTAAGCCTACGAACCAGATTACCCACCCCGGCATGACTAATCTTGATGTCCTTCATCTTGTTTAAAGTTCTGGGTTCAAGTTTGTGTTCATCCCCAAGAGGAGAAGGCATAGTAAACACAGACTTAAAATAGGTGTTCAAAAGTGTTCAATAGGTGTTCAAAAGGACCGGCACCCGACTGCTCGCAGACCGGCGCCGGTCCGCGGACCCCACTTTGAGAAACGCTGCTCTAGCTCTTGTCTGGGTCAGATGTACGCTCGCTTTTTCTCTGCTGTACACTGTATGCATTTGCTTCTACTGTTGGCCTTCAAGATTGGAAGCGAAAGGGGTTTCCACCTGGAAATGATAGACTTTTTCTACAAGAACCAAAAGGCATATCCACCATAACCGAAAGAGTTTTCCTGCTTGACTGAAAGGTTTCCAACAAGAAACGAAGGACATCTTAACCAGAAAGGAAGGAATTCCTCATCGTCGAAATGCGTTCAACAACCGGAATCGAAAGGCATCAGCCACAGAAACATTTGCATCCGAAAGGTGTCAGCCATGAAGAAACGGTGAAGAAGAACTCGACTTCTGCCAGCCAAAAGGCGTACACACCTGGAAGAGAATGTCAACTGCTTAGCCATTTGGGTTTTCTCGACAGCATCGTAGCATTCTTCCTGTGAATTTCATGTTTTGGTTTTCTTGTTTCTCATTGTTTGTCTCGTTCCTGTGAATTTCACGCCCATCCATGCTTGGGGCATGACAGTCATGTCAAAGTTTTGGTTTTCTTGTTTCTCATTGTTTGTCTCGAGAGCAATTGAAGAAAGAAGCTGGTTTTCGGTGGTCGTGGTTCGTCCTCGACTTTGCCAACATGCGTCCTTTTCTGTTATGTCACTACTGCAATCATCGTCTTTCAAGACAAGATTTTCCAGTAGATTCAATTACACTTGCCTGGAATGCCGAGCTACAATGGAGCTGAGGAACAGCCTACTGTGAATGGTCACTCACCAATCAGCTTTGGCTACTTTGCAGTCAATACGCTGGCGGCTTCATGGTAGCCCTGTAAGCCACGTTGGCCATTGTTGAACTGCCTGCCGATGTTCCTAACCCATCTCCCGGAAAGTGGTCTGTCAAGACTGTACATCTTTCACCAAAGGCCTTCTCGCCAAGTGCGGTGTTCGCCTTCTGCGCCAGTGTGCTCGCTGATGCAAGCCCCATCTACAAGCCGAAAGTGATACCAAAGCCACAGCGCCTGACTTACTGTCGATGGAAGATGGGGCCACCTGCCACGGTGTCAAGCTGCACCGGCACTCAACTCTGCATCACCTGTTCATGTACAAAGGCTGAAGTTTTGCTGCACTCCCACAGCTATAATTTTGAATTGTTCGGAAAATTTATCTTCCATTACTGATTCCTCCCCGGTCACCAAGAAGAGTTGGAACTAGTCAAGATCCTGGACAACTTCACATTGGAGTGAGCAGAAACAAAGGCGAGTCTTTGCAATGCTGTCTAACATGTTTGGAGTCAACACGTTTAGTACTTCGCCTTTGCCAACCAAGAAAACAAGACACCCAAATTCGGTATTCGGACAAAATCCCCCTGTACGTAATCCCCCAGGACAAAATCCCTCCGGAAAAAATCCCCCCGCCTGTCGGACAAAATCGCCCTTGCGGTAGGACACAATCCCCCTTTTTTTAATTGAAAGGTCCTACGCGTCACTGACAGCACTCTCAATTAATTTGCATTCGATGGAATGTTTCAACTACACACGCACAACATTGCACCCACTTGTCACTGCTTGCCACGACGACGACAATTTCTCTCACAGTAAGTAAAGCTAAACTCTTTAGGTAAATGAACAAGTTATTTAGTTTTTTAAATACTTTTTTTTTAATTTCGATTTACAGAATGGAAATTTTGAAAACTAACAAAGGTGGCCGTAAAATTGTAAAGCAGGGATACATGTTCGTGAAAAAGAAGCAATTAAAAGAAAATGTACGCTGGGAATGCGTGAATAGAAAAATGAGATGTCACGGAACTCTATTAACAAACCAAGCTGCGGACTGTATTATATCGACATCACGGCACAATCACTGGCCTAATTATGAAAGTGTTGAAAATCATAAATTTAGAGCTGCGGTAAATAAGAAAGCCGTCAATTCACACGATACTCCAAATCTGATTTATAATGAAAGTGTCCGTAACCTGTCTGACGCTGCTAAAGCTGTACTTCCCTCTGTAGCTACAGTAAAAAAAGGAATAAGACGCCATAGAAGCAAGCATTATCCGGATGTTCCGGATTCATTACAGAACATCCTAATTGAGGGGAGTGTGGCAACAACGGTTGTCATTCCAGCTGAACTATTTCTGTTTTATGATAATGGTGCGAATTCGGCAGCTCGAATTTTAGCGTTTGCAACCAAACAAAACCTACAATTGCTAGCTCGGCAGGATAACTGGTACGCGGATGGCAATTTTTCGAGGGCGCCTAAATTGTTCAAACAACTGTATGTAATTCATGTGCCGTTAGGGACGACAGCAGTACCAGTAGTGCATGCTTTGTTACAAGCAAAGTTGTTTCAAGCAATCCTTGACTATAGTGCAAGCCTCGAACTTTATCCTTATCCAAAGGTACTGACACTTGATTTTGAAGAAGCTGCAATGCAGGCAGCTGCTGAAGTACTGGGAGGAGAACTAAAGCTAAATTGTTGTTTTTATCACCTAACTCAAAGTACCTGCGCAAAATTCAAAGTATAGAATTAAGTGAAAGATACCGTGAAGACAAAACCTTTCGACATTTCGCAGGAATGCTAGATGGGTTAGCTTTTTTGCCAATCGATGACGTAGTTCAGGGCATGGAATACCTTAAGGCACACACTCCTGAAGGCATCGAAGAACTCCTTGCTTATTGATTGCAACTACGTTGGTGGGCCATTTCGTCGAGTGGCTGCAAGAAATGGTACTATAAGACTGATTTGTTGTCGTCCAAGGTTCCCACCAGTTCTTTGGAATGTGCACGACAGCACAATTGAAGAAAAATGTCGTACAAACAATATATCTGAAGGATGGAACAACAAATATGGCCGAATGATTGGCCATGGTCATCCCTCTGTTTGGAAAACGATCGATGTGCTGCAATCAGACGTGTCAGCTGTATCTGCTCTAATACGTCAAGACGCTGCAGGTTACCCTCCTCAGAAAAAAGAAAGAAGAAAGTATGCTGCAAGCCAGACTGAACACATTGTGCAGACGGTACAAGGATGATGACATGTCACTGGAACGTTTTTTATCTGGTGTTGGCTACACCATCCGATTTGATGGTTAACACCAACTGACCTAGAAATTTTAAGGTAGGCCTATTTAAATTTTTATCATTGTTAGATTGCTGGTTTGGAATACGATAAAAATAATATTGCCTGTTTGGAATACGATAAAAATTATATTGCCTGTTTCGAAAAAAAGTATTTTAGTGAAGGGGGGGGGGGGGTGGGATTTTGTCCTAACATGTCTTAAAAGGAGGGGGATTTTGTCCAACGAGTGGTGGGATTTTGTCCGGGGGCATTTGTCTGGAGGGATTCTGTCCTGGGGGATTCTGTGCAGGGGGATTTTGTCCGGCATTCCCGAATTCATCCTTTGACCTGAATTTGGTTGTAATCAACTATGACGTTCCACTCCTGCAGTCTCGAAGAGTGGCTGCAGTTTTCTAATGCTTGCCCTTCTGGAGCTGAAGTAAGTTTGCAATCTAAAGCAAGTGTTTGCAGTTCACATGCAAGTATTGCATTTCTGAGGCGTGTTTTCTCAATTCTGAGGCGTGTTTTCTCAATTCTGAAGCGGACGTCTGCAGTTCTGATATAAGTGTTTGCAGTTCAGAACCAAGTGTTCACTGTTCAGATGCAGGTGTTGGCTTTTCACAAGCTAGAGTTTACTGTCCAGCAGCAAGGGTTTGCAGTTCAGGAGCCAGCATTTGTATTTCCGATGCATGTTCTTGAAATCTTCAGCAACATTTTCCAGTCTAGTTTGCAATCCTGCAGCAAATGTTTACTGTTCTGAAGCACGTGTGCCTGTTTTGAAACAAAAGTGTGACAAGCCTGATGCAAGTGTTTCCGGCTATCAACCAAATGTTTGCAGTCAAGCAGCCACTGTTTGCAGTTAACCAGACGGATCTGTTTTTGGATTTTTCCCCAGCAATTTCCAGGCACTAAATTGCTATATCGGTGCCTTGCATCTTGCAACTTGAGGACATATTTTTCGACAGTGGAATCGCCTAATTACGTTTTCGACTGGTCAGTCAACATTCTGACAATGCTTAATCCCTTCTTCACACTCTCTGGATTCAGCACATTCTCGTCGCCAACATTCATTGATAAGAACTTGCAGCGGTGCTCGGTATCATAGCCGGTCTTGGAACTACAACCGCTACGTATCACCAGAAATGAAGCTGAAAAGCAAAAGCGGGACCGACAAACGAAATTGAAACTAAACGACAGGAGACCAGAAGCAGAACAGCGAAAGGCCGACAGAGTCATGAACAATGTCTCATCAGTCGAAAGGGTGAACCAGAAATATTTCTCTTACCAGAAACCATCCATCGAAAGACTCAGGTGACAACGAGTTACATTTCTTCACGAGTAACAATGATTTAGACAACTTTTCAAGAACGTCCGGTTTGACGATGCTTCTCAAACCTGTCACACCGAATAAATAATTTGTGACTGGATCTTTCAGATCGACTGATTGAAGATATGACGATTAGTATATGATTGTTCGAATTTGGGGAAAATCAGCAACCTTTTGCTTTTCTTTCTTCATAGTCAACTCAAGTCAAGTCAAGTCTTCATAGGCTTGGCATTCGAGGTAACTATCTCTTGGCAGAATCATAAACTTTTCAGTTATACGTGATTTAATGTCAAACTTTTGGCAAGACCTCCTAGAGATTTAACAGGCCTTAAAAAAACCCAGCAAAAGCTATTCCTCCTCCATGGGCAAAATCTGCAGATTCTATTCCAGCCCTATTCGATTAGTGACCACATTCTGTTGCATATGCGGGTTTTCTATTTTGCTAACAATGTCACTCCTTTTATTTTACAACTAATGCTTACGGCATACAAAGTTCTCTCGCAAATGGTTGAGCGTTCTTCCTTTAAATGGTTCGTTTGCGTAGGGTGTCTTATTTTAACAATCATGTTGCAGATGGTGTGGGCTGACGTGGATAGCATTGGATGTGGAACCTCAAGCTGTGGTCTCTACACCAACGTCATTTGTATCTATTCACCTGCGTGAGTAAACCACACACGTATCGCAAGCAACTTATTGGATTTTTGTTGTTGTACCATCATAATATTTGACCCTTACATATATAGTAATACCGAAGTCCGTCAGTATGGGCGTGATCAGTTATGACCAATTCCAATTTTACCAGGCAGATCGTCTACTTGCTAACTGCTTGCATGTATTGACTTACGAACCAGTGTCCTGGACGCATAATTTTTTTCCGTAAACAGTTCAGCAAAACTCGCTGCGTAGCTCACCCGGCAGCCAGTAGCATACAGAAAAAAACCGTTTAATCCGACTTACCTAGTCTAACCTAACCTAACTACAACAACAACAGATCAGAAATAAAGTCAATTTACACATAATCACCACCAGTGGTCGCTAAGTAACGAAATTTCGTAGCGAGATCCGGCCCACCTATCTGAACTGTTTACAAAAAAAAAATGTGCACCCTGGATGCTGGTATGTCAGCGGCTATTTATTTAGACTTTCGAAAGGCTTTTGAATCAGTGGTCCATTTGAAATTGATTTACAAACTTGGACAGTTGGGAGTGACTGGTGACCTGTTGAAGTGGATTTCAGCTTTTCTGAGAGGATGATTGCAGTGAGTGCTAGTCGGTGACGCCTTTTCTTCCCCGTCTCATGTTATTATATGCAACCCAGGAATTAGATCTTGGGCCTCTGCTATTTGCCATCTATTTGAACGATGTGCAGTGTAATCCTAGGACCACCCACTAGTTCAAATTTGCTGACGACTTAAAGTTGCGTGCGCATGTAGTAGACCCAGTGTTAAGCTTCTTGTATTGTAATTGAGCGATGCAATGGATTGTTTCGGAGTGGAACGATGATTGGCAGTTGCTATCGATTTGCAAGTGCCAGACTGTTCACATCGGTAACCAGAGGTTTTCTCCCCACTACCGTCTTAAACAGACCACCTACTCCCTAAAGTTTTCGAAATTATCAGCATGCTTATCTGCTAATCTAAAGACGTCCATTCATTGCAACTTGACTGTCACTAAAGCCTCTTCCAAAAACTGACAATTGTTGGAATGTTGTGTCACTTGGTAATGTTAAAACTAAAGTGTGGGTTTTTAAAAGTATTTGTGAGACCACTCCTACAGTATACATGCCCGATTTAGTCTCCTTCTCTTCTGGAAGATATCACAAGATTAAATCGGTCCAAAGCAAATTTACGACAAAAAAAAAA
>JAHWFP010137951.1:0-10861 GCA_023313725.1 Lithobius niger | reverse complement strand
ATATCACCTGTTTCTGGTGTCTGCAAGGTACCCTCTTTTTTTTTTTTTTAGTTCCGTCTCTGTTTTAAGTTCTTCGCATTGATACCTTTGATACAAAATGCCTAATGACATTAATTGAGAAAAAACATAGAGCACTTGTCAGCAGAAACAAAATGTTACAAAATGCACAACGAAGCTCAACGTTTATAGTTAAAAATGCCAACTCATTCACGGGCAATAACTCAATAAAAATAATTAAAATGAGCTGCAAAAAATCAACTCATTTTTAAAAGATTTCTTGGTGACGGCGAAACTGACACAGTTCAAGTCAAAATGAATGAAAATGAGTAATATTGGGCCATCCAAGTTAAAAAGACGAGCATCAGTGGTTTCCGCTATATAGGTGTTGATTTCCAGATTACCCAGGTGGCGAAACTTGAATGGAAAATTGTTTTAAAGGTAGATTCCGCCTGCCTTACAACAGCCACGCGCATATCGCCATCCGCGCATGCTACCATTGCACGCACCGTTTCGCGAGACCCGGCGTAGTAACACAAGGCCAACTAAGATAGTAGCTGCGTTCCTTGCAACGAGAAACGCAGCTACTATCTCAGTTGGTCTTGGGCGTAGCAGACGAAACATCATAAACGCAAAAATTGTGTTGTCGTAAACCGGAAAGATTTTCGTATTTAAAAATCACACTTTGTAATTTTTTAGGCTAGTATCTTATAATTTTTCTTCGGCGATCTATTGGCATAAATAATTTTTATTTTTACCGCATTAGCCTTTTCAGATTTTTAATCTCATGGTAATTATTAGCAAACGATTAAAAATTAGTGCATGCAAACAAACAGATGAAACGTCGTGGTTATTGTAAGCGCGCAAAGGATCATATAATCGCAGGATGTTATCAAATGAGTTCCCAATATTCAGCAGAAAATCTCCTAGACGCCACATTTTAAAACTGATTTTTAGCAAGGGTAAGTAAATAAAACTTCGAGGGGCCATACTTCATGTGGGGGATCGAGAAAAATTGCGTTGTGAGGAATGTACCTTTAATATACTCGTTAAATTTTGTTGGTGTTTGGGAAGACATGGCTGTATACATGGCTGAGAAACTTGGTACAAAACGTGCGTACGAGAATTTTGGGTTGCTGGGCTGTTTTTTTTTTTTTAATATTGGAACTATTGAGTTTATTTGGTCTTGGAGTTTAAAGTTGGATTTGTGAGAATGAAGTGTTTGAGTTAAGTTTTTGCTTATTCTCTGCAATGTAAGTGTCCTGGCACGTAGACTGTAGAGGTTTTACATGGAATTTGAAAAATGGTATTCTGTTTGAGGTGGTTTGGGTGTTGGACGCAAACTGAATTTAAAGGGATACATTTCCCAGCACCATTTTTCTCGATCCTCCACATCAAGTACGGCCCCAAAGGTCTATTTACTTACCGTTAGTCTTTCCCTTGCTAAAAATCCGTTTTAAAATGTAGCGGCTAGGAGATTTTCTGTTGAATATTACTAACTTTATTTACGTTTGTCCCGAATATAAATGATGCATCGCGCCCTACAATGACCTTTAAGTTTTATCTGTGAGTGCGCAGTACTAATTTTAATCGTTTGCTAATAATTACTATGAGATCAAAATTCTAAAAGACTAAAGCAGTAAAAATTAAAATTAATTATTCCAATAGATCGCCGAAGTAAAATTATAAGACACTAGTCTTGAAAATTATAAATTGTGATTTTAAAATACGAGAATCATTCCGGTTTGTGACGACACGATTAATGGGTTCACGCTGGCTGGAGTATTAGGCGCAATGCCAACCGAGACATTAGCCACGTTTTTCGCTACGAGGAACGAATCTACCGTCTCATTTGACCTTAGATGTGGTAAATACGCGGATGTGATCGTCGCGTGGGTGTTGTGAGGCAGGCGGAAGGTTATAAGGCAGGCTGGATGTTGCTTTAAAGTTAGCAGAAACTCGTACAAAAGCTCCATCCTCACAACTGGTTTCAACTTTATAACCGTCTTGTTTCGTTATTACATCATGATTTTATTTTTGGTTGCTGAACAACCTTGGGCTGATTATTAGTGACCCCCGGCTCCATTTCAGGCCTGTTTGCTTAAGCACCATTTGTTTTATTGTTATTATTAATTCCAACTTTAAGCTCCAAGACGAAACAAACTCACTGGTTCAACATTTTTTTTAAAAACGGACCATAACCCCAATATTTCTGGTATCCACATCTCTACCGAATTCCTGAATGTCCAACCAGATTCCATCTACAAACACATTCCACTGCTCTCCACTCCTCTGCAGATTACAACCACATCATTCCAAACACAACAAATTTAAAGAGTAGCTTATATTAATTTATTTTAAAAAAACTGTCCATTTCCAAGTTTACTCCCCTTGGGGAAGCTAGAAACCACCACATAAATGCCCCTCTCTTCTACTTGTACACCTGTTGCTGCACATTTGGAGATTCCTCCCTTTAACTTGGTTTGACCAATGTGATTCGTTTCATTCTTATCGGCTTATGTTCTTACAGTTCCGCCTGTCATCAAAAACGTGTATTTTCCAGCTCATTTTTAAGTTTAATTGGTCTGGAAAATGAGTTAGGGTTTTAAACTCGAAATGTCGAGTTTTGTTGACAGCTTGTGCACATTGGAGGCTTTTAAAGTGTTCGTTTCAAATGACATTAATCTCACGAGCCTGAGTTTGTTAAGTTTTACCGTGGTCTCCAAACGAAGTTACCTGACCGCTACGTTTGAATTGGTTCGCTTTAACTCGCTGTCCATGCAAGGTGCACACATCCACCCAGGAAAGACAGTCAATATTCGACGTAAACAGTCATTCTCTTTTGGCCTAAATCTAAATACGTGAGATTGGAATATTGTGTAAGCCTGTTTGACCGTTTTAAGGGTTCAAATCACCAGGTAAACGGTCAAACAGGCTTACACAATATTCCAATCTCACGTGTTTGTTTAGATTTGGGCCAAAAAGAGAATGACTGTTTACGTCGAATATTGACTGTCTTTCCTGGTTGGATGCGTGCACCTTGCATGGACAGCGAGTTGAAGCGAGCCAATTCAAACGTAGCAGTCAGCTAACTTTATTTGGAGACCACGGTAAAACTTAAACTCTACTTGCTGATTTTTAACGGTTTTTACCATGTTTTTTTTTTTTTTTTTTTTTTTAGGTGTTTGTTTACGTCAATCAGACATTAAATAGGCTGAAGAACTGAAAAAAACTGCTAAAACACTATTCATTTGGTCTTCACAGCAATGACGTAAAGCATTAATGGGCAGGTATAGGAGATTCACATGGGCAGCTAAAGGGCAATTAAAAAAATTCTATGTAAGAATCGATAGTTTTCATTGAAAATATCGGTCATAATGGAGGGACACAAAAGACACAGAAGACACAGCTGGATCACAAAAGACTAATTTTATTAACTCAAAAGTTTAAGACGGATGTGTTCGTCTAGCTATAAGATTAATGAGATAAAAGGTTATATAAAACTAGAAGAAGCCCGTGCTACGCACGGGGCCGGTCATCAATTAAGTTTACGGACACATTTCCCGGGACATTTTTCCGGCACTCTTCCCGACGACTTGTCGGATTGATCGACCACTCATGCCTGGCTGCCTGCATGCATGCAGGTAGAATGGGAGAGCGCATTTGCAATGCGGGCGCGAGGAGGGAAGAAGTGATTGTTCGGCCCGACCACTTGTCATATTGAACCTTTATTGAGTTGATCGACCACTCATGCCTGCCTTCTGTTTCCATGCAGGTAGAGTGGGAGAGTGCATTTTCAATGCGGGCGCGAGGAGAGGAGAAGTGGTTTTCCTTTTAGCCTTCCCTTTTACCTTTAGCCTTCCTTTTAGCCGGCCTCTAGGATTATTATATAAATTGAATAAAAATTACGACTTTAATAATGTGCTCTTTGTCGTGGGGGCTCGTCCGGATTTTACCTTGAGCTGCCCATGGACCCTATTAAGGGTGCAAAATACCAAGCGAGGACAGAATAGTCCACAAAACACTGATGACCCAACATTTTCGAAGTCCAACTTTTCTAGTTAGCACCCTTCAGAACCAGGAGAGGACGGAAATCTTCCCGTTTCAATAGATTTGATTTCTGTCCCCTCCTGGTTCTGAGGGGTGCTAACTAGAAAAGTTGGACTTTGAAAATGATGGGCCGTCAGTGTTTTATGGACCACGCCTGTACATTATCCTCCTCAGAACCGTGGTCGTTGTAGAGGGACCCCTACGTGACGTGGCAAAAAATGCATCATGAGCAGCTTATCTTATACAAGGACTTCTCTCAACAAACCCTCTACCTGGTGGAGAAATGTATTCGAACCACGGTAAATGCATGGAATTTTTTTTCAAATATTCACAGTAAATTCTTTTATTTAGTTATCAAGGAGCACACGACAGTTCCTGTTACTCCAATTCTTGTACTATTTGTCGAAATTGTGCTCGTAATTCTCACTGCTCATTTCGAGGTTCGTTTCAAGTTTTTGTGAGAACCACTCAGTTTCTACTGACGCCATTGATCAAGTGACCAAAACTCTTGCCTAGCCCTACTTTCCACAGTTTTTTTCCCTTTCACACAAGCCTCAAATCGAGCGTCACACATCGGAAACAGATTCTTAACATACATGAAAAAAAACATAAAAAAAATACTAGAATGCCGTATTGACAAAATTCGAGGTTCGATTCACCTTTTAGAAACGCACACAGGCTTATGTCGGTTATTAAAAATCAAGAAAATCTGCTGATTGTCTACTTTCAACGTTGTTTTGTTTTAATTTGGTGACTTACATGGCATAGACAAAGCCACAGCTGTGCTGGCTACATGTCTGGAAAAAGAAAAAAAAATTCAAAATAACTCTTGTGTCAAATTTGAGGTTTTCTGTTGACCTTTTAAAATGGCTCATAACCATATTTTGGGCTCGTTAGTTTTAATCTGGGCTTTAGGAGGGAAGGAAAGAAAGCTGGCGCACTTGTAACTAACTCCACCTGTCGGAATGAAAGAAATTGTTGGGGTTGTTTCCAGGCGCAACACAAGCTTTGTGAGGGGTCCATGTGGACCCGAGCATTGCGAGCAAGTACAGCCCAATGGTTAGCGTCCTCGTCTTCAAACCAAGTGAATGCCGTTTCGAATCCTACGACTGACCCAACTCAAAAAAAAAAAGTCATCTGGTCTCAGGAGGTAGGCCTTTTTTTTTAACTCTCTTGTATACAGCAAAAAAAAAAAAAAGGCATTTAACACAGTATTTTATACAAGCTTGGGGGGGGGGGGGGATGAGCTATTTTTCATTTGTGGTACCATTTCTTCTCACTATATGCCATTGTCAGGCAAATGCGTGAAGCCTACTTAATTTGTATTCATCCACTTTAAATACATTCTCCAACAGTACAAACATTCGACTACAACATTTAAAAAAATACCTTTCAAAAATTGTGAGATATTTCAACAGCTGCAAGGTTCACACAGTTGCTTGACAACGACATCTAGCGTTAAGAAAAGGCAGAGAAGGAGCTGTTGTCAATTCAGCTGCTGAGTCCAGACTGAGTCATTTTTATATCGAACGAAGCACAAGAAAAAGAGCTCCAAAACCAAGGGCGCATGCGTGACAGAGCACGTGCGTCGAGCCGAAAGTGAAGGCGATTGGTTTAGTCATTTGATCTTTTACATGAGAGCACGAGGCCAAGATTACATGAATAATACCAACAATAAGAAAAACACTAGAAACGAAACGCATAGAGTTCTTTCTTAAAGCGGCGTACCTCCAGGGAACATACACATGCATTTTTTATTTATTTTCCTACCGTTATTTATCTAAAATTGTGCGTTTTGAAGATATTCTGTTGCATTACTGGGACTATTTCATTTTCATCCTACCCCGAATTCTGACTCCTGAGCATAGTTGTTGGGTCTATAGGGCAGTGACATGACGTAGTATTATTGTGTATAACTCTATGGTGGAGCCAGTAACTGGGTTAGCTGCAATGCGCACTGGAGGGGAAAAAGAAGTTCGTCTTACCGAAGCCAATGCTATTAGACTGGATTTCTTAGGCCTATAACACGCAATGTTTGTCGATTTGTTGGCAGTTGCTGACATTTTTAAACAAGTGGAATTTTTATTTTCCGATTACAACCTCGCAATATAACGGATTGGAGAAACCAACGGTTTTTTAAGCTCAAGAAATTTGCTCTCGCAGCACTGCCTTGACTAGAAATGCCGTTTAACCCTCCCTCAATCTAGTGCCCCTTGCAGCTATCTCTCTTGTAGCCAATATGACGTCACATGACGCTGCCCTATGGGTTTACCCCTTTATCGTTGGTTCGGTCAGGTGGAGGTGTCAATGAAGTGTCTTGGTCATCTTCATACTAACGTTGACCAGTTGAGCCCATTGAGAGCCCTTTCTACGGCAGTTACAGGTAGGCTCAGAGTGGCCATTGTACCATAGAAAAGGTGCTCTCAATGCCAGCTATTTCTTCCCATCCACCTGAAGCGGTTACTGCGCCTGCCTTCTCCTCTAAAGCCAAGACAATACCGAAACGAGAGAGCAAAAAATGGTTGAGAGTGATGTTAAATGGTCAACTGAAACTTAAATTTCCACAGAAGAATTGTTTTTAATTTTTTTTATGGTTTTGCATGTATGTTCCCAATACAGCTAGCTGTGCCTTTGTCTGTTCCACGATATACTTTGTTCCACATTATGTTTTCAGAAAACTGACTGTGTGACGCCACGTTTTCTTCCACGACGAGTGCAAAAAAAATCCGTAAACATCCCATTCGTAAACTCTTAACAGTAACTTTTGTTGAGTCTACAAGTGTGATATCCGCATGGTATTGCACTCTTAGTGCAAGGAAACGAGTCGTCATCCAGTCAGTTTTCTAAAAACATAACGTGGCACAAACTATAAAGTGTGCGCGGCCTGTCTTGATTTCACTGCAGAACGAACACAGATAATCGATTGTAGGTTTTTGGTAGCAGAGTGCCTTGTTGACATCCAAAATGGTTACAAAAACAATGGCGGCCGTCTATTAAAGCCGCTTCCTCCAGGAAGACGTAGCCGCTCAAAAATACTTCCAGGGACTCAACATACGCCGCGCACACAACAGTCACTAATTTAAAACAAAACAGCCTAGAAAGTTAGACACTAAATAAATTTCTCGTTTTTGATCACTCCATGAATGGTTTTAAAAGGTGCATTTCAATGTATTTCTACATTTTGTGTTCATGTATGTTTCCAGTTTGTCTGTAACCTGTACTGGTTCATGTCAGGCATGGAGGAAGAGAAAAAAAATTGTGGGAAAGTAGGTGTGGGACAGTTTTCCATCTTTCATCAAGAGGGACAAGCCATGAATATTGCGGTAAAACATGAGCATAAAAGCAACTTTTCCACACCCTGTCAATACGAAATTCCCCAAAAATGTTTCTGCACTCTGACCAATATGGCCACGCGAGAACTGGCCTCGAACCCGGATTCGGAATTTCTATTCAGGCGACTTTGGTTTAAAGAATCGAAACTCGTTACACTCTTCTAGTTTTTGTTTGATTATGCCAGTCGTAGCACGAGTGATTTTTTTTTTCAGGCGTATTTATTAGGTAAAAATTGACACAGCGTAATTACTGACGTAGGTTTTCCGCAGAAGTAATAACTGTTAATCGTTCAGCAGCTGGCCGCACAGGGTCTCGACTAGGAGTGAGTGGTGGGTAAACCACAGAATCATCTCGAAAATTATTTTGTTATGCCCCTCCTTAAAGGGACACCCGGCCTGCCTTATAACATTCCGCGTGCCAAATTACAGCTACGCGCAGATCGTCATCCGAGCAATTACAGTGCCAAGGTCGGCTGGGGTGGTAGCTGCGTTCCTCGCATAGCTGCTGTCTCGGTTGGCTTTGTGAATAGTACACGAGACAGAATCAAGTCAACGATTGTGTCGTCACAAACCGGAATGATTCACGTATTTTAAAATCACAATTTATAATTTTCTAGGCTAGTGTCTTATAATTTTGCTTCGGCGATCTATTGGAATAATTAATTTTAATTTTTACCGCATTAGTCTATTAGATCTTAGATCTCATGGTAATTATTAGAAATTTAGTAGATGTACACACACAGATGAAACGTCACGATTATTGTACGCGCGCAATGCATCATATAGTTACGGGTCGTTCTTACATATAGTTAACAATATTCAACAGAAAATCTCCTAGACGCCACATTTTAAAACGGTTTTTTAGCAAGGGAAAGACTAACGGTAGTAAATAGACCTCTGCGGCCCGTACTTGATGTTGAAGATCGAGAAAAATGGCGCTGGGAGGTATAGCCCTTTAAAGGCTTCACGTAATCTTGGGTGTTAAATGCACCAATGAGAAATCTCATGTTTTATACGGAGCTTTATGTTCCTTGACATTCTAACTGTAAACTTTTAAAGAAACGGATGTTGGGTTCGCTGAAAAGTGCCCGGGTGGCCCCCCCCCCCGGCGGGAGGGGAGGAGAAGGGACACGATCGTGGGGTTCATTTTAGCCGCCATTTATTGGCAGAGCCGACTCTGACATGGACTGAACTGTGAGAAGCCATGTTGCCGGCTGTCAGTGAACGGACGAACAGAACGGGTGGTCTCATCACCTTCCGGCCAGTGAACGAACAGCACCCCTTGGTCGCTAGGAGGCAGACAGTCTTACGATACAGGGCTTGCATGTGCCATCCTAACTAGGATACTTTGTTTTTAATAACAAAATAAAAATTGGACTTATTGTGTGAGCGGTGTATCTTGAGTCCTGCAAGTATTTTGTGAGCGGTTACGTCTTCCTGGAGGGGGTAGCTGTAATCGATGGCCGCCATTGTTTTTGTAACCATCTTGGATATCAACAAGGCACTCTGCTACCGAAAACGTACAATCGATTATCTGTGTTCGTTCTGCGGAGAACTCAAGATAGGCCGCTGACACTTTAGCTGTTGTAACGTGCCCGTTTCATTCAACCGAATACTGGTTTGGCTACTATAGAAGACAATAGTTTATACTGTTGGTAGGCGGAATAGCTATAGTTTGTTCCACATTATGTTTTCAGAAAACTGACTGGATAATAACTCGTTTCCTTGCACTAAAAGTGCAAAAACATGTGGATATCACACTTGTAGACTCAACACAGTTACTGTTAAAGTTTATGAATGGGATGTTTACGGATTTTTTGCATTCGTAGTGGAAAAAAACGTGGCGTCATACAGTCAGTTTTCTGAAAGCATAATGTGGAACAAAGTATAGTCATGGCAAAAACGCTGACTAAGGATTACATTCATGACTGGGGTTAAACTGCTCCCCCCCCCCCTCCACTCACAGGCAATTCTTCTGGATCCGTATAAAAGAAGGAGGCCAGACGAATCCAGGAGAGGATTAGCGTTATGTTGGTGCATTAATAGGTTTAATCTTGGCGGCCTTTCCATGGTTTAATAATAGCACAGGTTTCTAAGGACGAATCTTTTTGGAAACTTGGCGGCTTCTCTTATGCCAGTTTTGGCTTTGGTGGGTATCACTACTTTGACAGAACTTGAAATTAAAAACGTACATATTTATCAGTTTAATTTGTTAGTGACTAAGTACAAGCAAATTATAAGACGCAGTAATGCTTCACTTTGCAACTTAAATTTGACATGGATGTAGGCAGAATCGATCTTAACTAGTCTCCGCTTTTCCCAAATCAAATTAAAAGTTTCGATTTTGAATTAAGATCACATACGCACGTAAGAATCTGAGTACTGCAGCAGACCAGTTAATAAAGTTAAAGCATCTAATTTGTGAAAAATAAATTGGAAAGTTATTAATAGACCCGATTAAAAAACTGAGATCCGCGATTTTGAAAGAAAGTAATGTAACGGGAATCAAAACCTTTTTTTGATGAAATAGTATATACGATGAAAAAAAAAACTCAAAATTACAAGAAATAAAATAAAAACTTTAAACTGAATTTGAGACGAACTGATTTTATGCTTTCCTGTTAAGGCCGCTAAAACTTAATTAAGTGGTTCTCGGGAGCGCACGCATGGTATTTCTCAGCGTATGAAAGGTTTTTCTTATGACGTTCTCTTAAAATAAAAAAATAAATCCTCATCACGCATTTATCAAACATTTTCTGGAGCCGATGACCACATTAGCTCTCTGTTCCATTCACATGATCGAATCCCCGGGTTGGCACCATCCTTTACCACATATTTCTTCTCCTCTAAAAGTCTGGTAATGTTCAAAATTGAGCCGGTTAAGCCATACAAGCATTAAGTTGCTTCGGCTGACTTAAGGCTCAAAGAAATTAATTTAAAAAAAAAAAATATGGAAAGAAATCTGCGGGTCGTTCCGAGGCATGTCACAACCAAAAACTTGGATCTAAAAAATGACTTTTATCAAATGTGAAACTTTTGAATTAAAACACAGATATTGCACAACAAAATGTAAGCCATTGATTTTGTTTTACTTGGTTAAAAAAAAAAAAAACCATTGCCCGCATCTGAAAAATCACGAATAAGACGTAAAAAAAAACCACCGCCCGCTTGACTTCCACTCCTGAGAACCAGTTTTTAGCGGCCTAATGGAAAGAAAGCTCGTAGCTTCACATAAATTTTTGCGTTCCCAGGATTAGCCTTGGTCGGAAAATTGGTAGGCATAATTTTACCAACAAGTTATTGGAATGTGAAAAGATCGTAATAATTTTGTAGCAAAAATTTCCCTCCTGTTTCATGTCAGTTTCTGTTAGTTTCCTCTCAGCGATGTTTTGGGTTAGCGCTTATTTCAGGTTGGTTTCTTTTAGGCCCGTATTCTGAACGCTGACTAAAACTCGTACTTGACTTGAAATGACGTCACACCT
>JAHWFP010137950.1:0-12217 GCA_023313725.1 Lithobius niger | reverse complement strand
AAGGGCATGGACTAAGGACTTGAACGTGTTGGTGTTTTGAAGGGCATTGACTGAGCACTTGAACGTGTTGGTGTTTTGAAGGGCATGAACCGAGGACTTGAACGTGTTGGTGTTTTGAAGGGCATGGACTGAGGACTTGAACTGTCTTAGCAGTGCCAGTATGCATCCGTTACATCAGAAGTTACGTATTCTACCAACATGAATAATGAATCTCGGTCCAAATAGGGCCTAAAGAACATTCCGTTGAATATTTCAAAAACATACTTTAAGTCATGGCTCATTTTCCAAACAATTGGGAACCCCTTGTTGCAAAATGTTATTTGTTATTAGTTCAGAGGACATCATCTATATTAAACCTGAAAAGGCACAAGAAAACCTTACTTTTTCCATAGGGGGAGAGGGACGTTTGAAACTTGGGTGGGGCGGGGTTGTTTTTTTCAGGATCTTGGGAAGGGGGGTGTCGTCAAAAATTTGAAGGTCTCATTTTCAATTCCTCTGCCCTCTCCCAGACATAAATATTGAGGCCGGTCTGTAATTCGTAGTTTATTCGATTATCAGAGCAATCACAAAATTGACTTACTAGTTGGAAAAACAAGTTTCTCACAATTCGATCACCATATTCCTTAGAATATCTGCAGTTCATATACAGTAGAAAGGGTTTGTTTTACCTTGGAACGGTTGCTATGGACAGAAAGAGCTCGCAGCGCCGCAGTGCTCGCTCAATCTGCGAACCTCCATGTTTCAGAAACTCAAATGTTTGACAACCTTTTAAAACCTACAGATGTACTTTTTCTCGCCATTCAACCAATTTTGAGATATGTACGTTGTGGATATTGCCGTTGTGTTGCTGGCAATAAATATGACGCAAAATGTATTGTCGTTTTGGCATTTTTTTAAACCAAGTTTCGCTGCACAGTAAAGGTTAGATTAAACCCTGACGTCACGAAAGTTTTCAGAGTAGTTTTTCGCATGTTTGAGGGTCGAATTATCAAGTTACAGAGACGAAAAGTAAGCCTTTTCGAAGAGTAATTATTGTCTTTTATTTAGCGCTACTCTAACCTTCTTTGGGACCTTACTTTCGGATCAGTAGACGTTCAAACACGAACGCACTACACATATCCTGCGTTTTCAATGATGGATATTTTATCAGATTTCACCAATATTTTCGGGTTTTCAAATTACCAACGAGAACTTAAAAAAATATCAATTCAAGTATTAGGCCGGATCAAGAGTCATTCATAGTTTTCGACTAATAGATTGACTATATTCGAAAGCTATGATTGATCTGTGACAAGATTGACTCTATACTTTGTTCCACATTATGTTTTCAGAAAACTGACTGTATGACGCCTCGTTTTCTTCCACTACGAGTACAAAAAATCCGTAAACATCCCGTTCGTAAACTCTAACAGTAACTGTGTAGAGTCTACAAGTGTGATTTCCACATGTTTTTGCACTCTTAGTTCAAGGAAACGATTCGTCATCCATTCAGTTTTCTGAAAACATAATGTGGAACAAACTATAGTGTATGGGCAATTGGGCATACTGCCACTGTTAAATTCCGCTGTAAAAGTGAAGGTGCAAGATGCACGCATATTAAGCAGCGAAAGCTTGCGATATTTAATTCATTTTGACCTGTGGTTGACTTGGTTTTATTTAATTTGTTTGTTGGCTGCTTGAAATTTGGAATTTAGCGATTTTCATGCCGGTTTTAATTAGTCTTATTTCCTCAGAGATCTGAGGAAAACAATAATGTGGCAGAAGAGAGTAAATCATGTTAGAAGGGGCGCCAACATAAGCAGCAATTATAGAGAGACAGCTTAACGTTTTTTAGTTAAAAAAAAGTTTGAATAACGTTCGTATCAGCCTAATTTTGAATAACTGTATAGTAGCTAACCTTATACAAGGTAATCGCTCAAAAAATAAATTTTTCTATGTGGTGCCTGAAGACGCAGATTTAGCAGAAAGCTTTAATTAAACCATGTGCCTTTTTCCGATACGGTGTACAGGTAGCATAACTGATTAGTTACCGATGTATCTTAGTTCTGTTTTAAATTCAGACTTGACATGCCATCCGACATTACACATTTTTTTTTCTGTATTAATACTTCAATATTAAAATTGTGTTGTAAGCAATTCTGAAGTTTTTATTTAACCTTTGAACTTTCATTTGGCAAGATTACCTTGGCGTTTGATAACACGACTTCAAACGACGAAAAAACTTGGCAGGGATCCATAACAAGTTTCGTTTTTTTGCCACTTAATATTACTGTCAAACATTAGCAAATCTGCCTTGTCAACATGTGTAAATGAAAGCCGTAACGCCTTCCAACGCAGCTGTTAACGATAAAACGTTTACGACGGACGTGACAGTCAGCTCTAAAATAGTTATTGCTTATATCAGCCTCGTTTGTGCAAATAATGTTATATATTAATACTAGTTAAGCGGCATGTCAAACATGTCTGCTATTGTAAATCGTGAGAGCTATAATTACGCGCATTAAATGCCTTTCGGCACAGACTGTCAACAAAGTTGTATTGAACTAAAGCGTCGGCTGAGAAGTTCGAGGTGCCAGAGCAGTTTTATCACCGCTTAATCTAAGCACGTTGGTGTCGACATGCATAATAAAACTGTGGCGGTTAGGAGTTACGTAATCTAAAAGCGCACACACTTCACCACCGAGGGTTAATTTTTGAGAATTTTTGTTTTCTTTCGGTAAAACGAGCACCATGCTCGACTGAACACTAAAAAGACCATAATCATTCCACTCAGTAATTACATAAATCTAAACTTTGCTCGTCGCTGAATGGTGACCGACAAACAGATCCCAGATCTGTATAGTATATCTCACTTAGAAAAGGGTGTTTGCTTTCATAATTGTTATGCCCTTATTAGGGCAATGACGTCACCTTTCGTGAATCGTCGGACCTTTACGGAAACACAAAGCTGCTTCTCGTCAAGTTTCGGAGCGTTGCGTTTTAACTTCGTTTATGAGCGGCATAAAATTAAGGTTTAGGCTGACTTAATGCGAAATGCCATTGCTGAAGGAAACGAAATTACAGGTCGGATGACCAAATGCGATGGGGGGGGGGGGATAGTATCGCTGCGCTAAATATGGAAAACATTGTATACATCGTTAAACTAAATATCGTAAATTACATCAAAAATCGAAATCATAAATCTAAACTGAAATCGAAACCGTAAAGCGAGATTACTTATTACAATGGTTTTACGGAAAGAAAACAAAAACTCTCACACAAAATTCCAGTCGTGATTTTTTTTAAATCTGTAATTGGAGCGTTTTAGTACTCAACTCTTTACAGAAAATTTCTTTCAACCTACGGTCATGGGCATTTAATCTTGAACGGTTTCTTGCTAACATGCAAAAATTATTGATTTCATAAACGCACTCGATCTCATAGCCGACAACTCGCAACTTTTTGATAATCTTAACACTTTTATGGGGTCTATGACATCTCTTACCCACCATGTTTAAGAAATAAATCAGCACTGCAAAATAAAAAATAAAAATAAATTTTTCAGGGCTTTAAAAATTTTTTAAATCGCTCCAACACGAGGCAGGCCCATGTAACGTAACAGCCAAATAACAGTGGATAATTTCAGTTCTAGGATATGGGGGAAATCACTCAAACTATTGGACTCGTTATGCCACTACCCCATTGACGTGGACAGCCCTGTTTGGTTATCATCTCTGTAATGTGTGGCAGAGAGCCAACCCGGGCCACTGCATTGTGACTGAGGTTGGTGCTAATGTCATAGCTGCCGACCCGTCATTAAATCTCACCCCTTCCCCGCCTCGTTCTGGCAAAACTAACATTATCCATGGCAATTTGACTTCGACTTAACTTTCGCCTAGACACATTGGTCAAAATTTACGGCAGGTTAGTTATGCGTGGCTGTCACTTCGTCTTTGATCTTTCAAAGTAGCTCATTTTACCATGCTACTCCAATCCGAAGATATTCACGTGTAAATAAATCACACTAAAACCCCATAAGGGTAAAGGGACCCATCAAGTTTTCTCCATAGAAAGTAGTGATATCAGAGCCAAAATGGCTGCCACCGAGTTTTGTGGTCCGAACCGTGATCACTCCAACATAATTGACAACACCGAGGTGTCAGTTAAGATTGAGTGATCAGGGTTTGGACGGACAATTTGGTGGTAGCCATTTTGGCTGTCATATCACTATTTCTATGGCGAAAACTCGATGGGTCCCTTTACCCATATGGGGTTTTTGCATGATATCACCCCTTTTGATCGTTTTATGGTTTTGCTTTAGTCTAAGTATTGATTGTGAGCTCCTTATGAAAATATAATTGTAAAGCTTTTCTTGAACAGCCTGAAGAAAATAGTAACTTTGGTATAATTAATGGTTACTAAACCATGCGCAATGGCTGTTTGCCGTGACGTAACCACGAGTTAGCCAATGACGAACGAGAACAACGGCTGTTTGGCCGTCTGATTGGTCTAGCCCAGTCACGTGAATGTACGTCACAGCAAACAGCCATGGCGCGTGGTATAATTAATTACATTCCCGATAAAGTGATTGTAAAACAGCTGAACACGATTAAGTCAGTTTCGTTAGATGTATTTACAGCAATTTATGACTTTAGTTCTCCTTCATTGAGCCTTATGAGTGTTTAATGGTTTGTGTTCCCTCCCCAATTCCGATGACCGAGCACATTCGGTTTATGGAGTCCTGGTCGCAGTTGTGACCTTAATAACGACTTCAGTGAGTTAGCTTTATGCCAGTGGACAAGTTCCCATAACGGTAAAGGCGGCATGGTATTCATTGGAGATTGACTGGTCCGCCGGATCGAATCCGGGTCACATCGCTTGAATGAAACAAAAATGCATAAATGTGGCGTTACTTCTAGTGTACGATTTTCGTCAATGCCTTTATTTCCAATGTACTTTATATTCGCGTAGTCTTCTTGAACGTCCAGCATCTCGTTAAACAAGGAATTTACAATATTTCCTTCATTTCTGTCCTTACTACCTTACTGAATCCATATTCAGTTATGGATATTTTCGGAATGCTTCAAACGTAAGAGAGTGGGAATGTTTTAAGAAACTACCTCAAGCAAAATTATTCCTATTTTTTTTTTTTAATTGTCAGAAATAAAAATTCGTCTGAGTTGTCTGACCTAACGCTATTCAGTTCCTATGAGGTAGCTTGCCAGGAGTTCCCTTCCTATCAAATGCTATTTGAAATTTCTATTTCCCGGTAGTCTTTACATGTTTACTCGCAGTCTATCATTCTTAGCTGGCTTTGGGTGGCAAAGTAGGAAAAATCAGTAAAACACTCCAATTCCTAACACATCCAAGTCTGGTTGTACCCTGGGTTTGATGAGCGAAAAAATTACGAACAAAAATGGCTGTTGGAAGAAATTAATGTATTTTTCTGAAATTTTTACTTGGATTCCGCAAATGACGTTGGAGAAAGTGGCCAACAACGTCGTCACTTCATGAGTGATCGCTAAGTAATTGGTTTTCGTTAGTTGCTTATTACTTGAGGTATAAAGACTTAAGGTATCACTCCAACCCCCCCCCCCCCCCCTCATAAAAAAATAATAACGACAATGCAACCGTCTCTTTCTTTTAATCAATAAAATGTATTTTGTAAACGTATCGGCGTCAAGTGTAATGGTACTTTGAACTTGCCTCCTCCAATTATAATGATGCACACACGCAAATGATGAGTCCTCATATGTGTCACAACAAAATTCGAAAAAAATTTGACGTGAATTTTTTTCCTTCAGTGAATCGAACACCTTCATTTGGCGACGATCTTAACATAAATTAATGCAAAAAAAAAGTTAATGGGTAGTTTTGGATGTGGGCTGCATCACAAAACGTAATCGTAAAGTCCGAGAAACAAGGGGGAAAAATCATGTAAAACGTGGCACGTGTTTTCCCCCTTGTTTCAGTAATTTAAGGATATGGTTTAATGATTCCATACATTATCATTTCTACGCTTTAGCTGTGTTTGCATTATTATCGCTGTTTTTTTTTTATTAAATAAATACATAATTTTATCATGTGAACTTGTTGGCTTACAGAAGCGCTGTTACCATCAAGTGCAACAATGATAACAAACGCACAGCAGAAGAAACCGATAAATTGTAACCGACCAATAGAGCAGCGTCAAGTGACGTCATATTGGCTACGAGACACCATTTGGAGGTAATAGCTACAAGGTGCACTAGATTAAAACGTACCGGAAAACAACGGCACTTCTAGCCAAGACAGTGTTTTGAGAGCGGATTTCTTAGGCTTAAAAGAACAATGTTTTCTCCACAACAAAATCGCGCGTTACAGGCTTAAGAAATCCAGTCTAAAAGCACTGGCTTCAGTAAGACGACCTTCATTTCGCCTTCCAGTGTTCCTTGCAGCTAACCCAGTTACTGGCTCCACCATAGAGTTATACACAATAATACTACGTTGTATCACACTGCCCTATAGGGGGAAACAATTATGACCAGCTTGTAATGCATAGGAACTTTCCATCTCATCTAGATCTATATTTGGGGGTTTGGTTAACATTACTGCAATGCGTGGCGGAGTGGTATCCCGGGCCACTGCACTGTGACTGAGGTTGGCGCTAATGGCCTAACTGTCGACGCGTGATTAAGCCTCATCCCCCCCCCTCCCCGCTTATCTTACATGTTAATATAATCAAGGAGAGACACATCAATCAAGGAAAGACACAGTGGTGTTTGGCCTTACCATCTTTCCAGTCGTTTTTTTTCTTCCGAAAAATACCGTTGGACCCGGATACAGCAGCTGGAGAATACCTATTATTCTAAATTAAAATGCAGATAATCCATTGAGACAATCCACTGACACTACACTGACAGAAAAATGCCCTAGCATTGAGGGTGTTGTCATACATCTCGTAGGTTCAACTAAGGTATAGTAACAACTAGGGACTACTGTGCTGTTGGCTAACACTTGAAGGGCGTTTATTCATAGGTGTACAGGCCTTTATATAACATATTGTCACATGACATGAAGTCATGTGATACTGAATGTATGGTCAAATGTTATGGATAGACTCAAGTTAAACTGTGGCAGTATGTTGAGGCAAGCGGGGAGAGGTTGACAATTGGGACTTACAAGGACTTACACCATTGTGGTGCCTGTATGACGACACCAAACATATTTTCATTGTTGCATTTATTTAACAATCAAATACTAGCGTGAAGCAGCGCTGAATATTAAAACAAGCATGTAAAGTGCACAAGTCGCAGACTTTCTTCAAACACGTTTCTTTACGCAATGTTTTACTTGTTTGACATGTTTTACTAGAATGAGCATCATCCCGTTTCAAAGAGTTTTGACTGAGTAGCACGTTATAGAGCAGCGTCAAGTGACGTCATATTGGCTACGAGACACCATTTGGAGGTAATAGCTACAAGGTGCACTAGATTAAAATGTAATGAAAAAACGGTACTTCTAGTCAAGACAGTGCTTTGAGAGCGGATTTCTACGTTGTTTTCTCCAACAACAAAAATCGCGCTTAAGAAATCCAGTCTAATAGCATTGGCTTCAATAAGACGATCTTCCTTTCTCCCTCCAGTGCTCCTTGCAGCTAACCCAGTTACTGGCTCCACCATAGAGTTATACACAATAATACTACGTCGTGTCACTGCCCTATATTTTGATTTAATTAGATACGCAAACTTGAAGTAGCCTACTGGCGGGGATCATCAGAATTTTGCTGACAACTTTCGTTTTTGATTTACAAACACTTTCTTCATATATGCTTTTGCAGTAGTTCGTCTTAAGTGAAATCAGGCGAAGATATTTGGCGAAATTATCTCTTTCTTTCGCACTCTTTGATGTTCTCCAGCATGATTTCTAGTGACTGCTTTAGAGCTCAATAAAAGTGCACTAAATTTTCAATTCACAGTATTTTATCGGCTTCTAAATGTTCGCACTATTAAAATAAAGTTCAACGTTTTATCGCGTGCAGCTTCAGGATTTCTTTTTCTTTTTTCTCAAAAGACGATCGATGTCTAGGCTCGTTTGTCTTTGTACGTCATCACTAAAACATGCATTACAACAAGATTTCTTGTAGAATTGCAAACACTTTACAGATTATATGAAGACGAATGGTTGAAAGGCTCTTTGTTGCGGCATACTGTAAAGCAAACTGGAAGGCTTACCGTTACATCAACATTACTTTTTTAATGGATGGAAGGAAGTTAAAATGTCGAAGGAGGGAACATCTCGCACATTATTTGATCTAAACCTAATCAATTGTGGCAGAAATAATTTGAGAGAGCCAGAGAAAGAGCAAAAGCATGAGAATGACGGAGACAGAGAGACAGAGAGAAAGCTAGAAGAGAGAGACGAGAGAGGGAGTGAAAGTGGTACGGTCAGAGTTGTGCTCTTTCTCTCAATTTCTCGAGAAAGAGAGAGAGAGCGAAAATTCATGCGAGAGAGAAAGCAAAAAAATGAGAATGCGTGAGACAGCAAGAGAAAGAACGAAAAAGAGAGAGAGAGAAAGTGAGAGACAGAAAGTGAGAAAGAAAAAAGAGAAAGTAAGAATGAGTAAGAGAGAGAAAGTGTGAGAGAGAGAGAAAGCTAAAGAGCATGCGAGAGAGAAAGCAAAATTGAAAATGAGTGAAACAGCAAGAGAAAGAACGAGAAAGCGAGCGTGAAAGAGAAAGAAAGTGAGAAAGAGAAGAAGCAAGAACGAGTAACAGACAGAGGGTGAGAGAAAGAGAGAGAGAGCGAAAATTCATGCGAGAGAGAAAGCAAAAAAATGAGAATGCGTGAGACAGCAAGAGAAAGAACGAGAAAGCGAGAGAGAGAGAGAGAGAGACAGAAAGTGAGAGACAGAAAGTGAGAAAGAAAAAAGAGAAAGTAAGAATGAGTAAGACAGAGAAAGCGAGAGAGAGAGAGTAAGGATGCGTTTACAACAAGAACGCTTGTGCGTGAGCACGACGCGTACGCCAGTTCACGAGCAAAGCAGTGCGCGCAGACAGTCTGCTTGGGCCACTCGTAACATTGTCACGCTATAGCAAACGCTCTTTCATTTAAAAATCAAACGCGTGAGCAGGCGCATGAGCTTGCTAATGCTGGCCGCTACTCCGTTCGAACTATGCTGTTTCACAACTTCCCACTTCTACAACGGCAAGATTAGATGCCATGCGGGTCAAGGTCACTGTAATTATTAATTTAGACTAGCCGAGTCGCTCGCTAACGCTCGTTCATTCGGCGTCGTCTCGCTTCGCTCGAGGACATTTTTTGTTTTAACATTTATGCTGCTGACAGAGAATTCCACACCAAAAAACGATCATGAACATACGTTTTTCGTAATGTTTCAGTTCATAACCAACTATAACTTGTGTCTACTCTTGCATTTTTCTTTGTTTATGTCATAGTAAGTCTTGCTACTAATTTTGTAACCTGATCCCTGTGGTAAACAGATTTTTTTTATTCAAATAAATTGTGCTGCGTAAGATGTAGAAGCAACACCAGAGCTGAATACCAGGAATCGCAAGTCACCTATAATTCGTGTTAGTACGACCAAACCCCTATAAATTCTTATACCATCCATACATAGGTTTTCTTGTTTCACTTATTTTAGGAATGTTTACTTTACGTCCTGCTTTGTGTGCTTTACCGTTTTTGTGTATTAATTTATGTCTCCCCATCCCCAATGGCGAAGTAGCTGTAAAACATCAAACGATAATAATGCGTCATTGAACAAAGATTAACACAAAGGTTTGTTGACAGAGTTAACCAACCGTTTCGTGAAGTTTTAATACAAGTCAGCCTACACGCAGAACGAAAACATACCCCGATATGCGTGTTTACCAAAATTATGCTAGACTGTTGAGTAGAGCACCAGCTAATAGCATATTGATCGAATGTCGATGTTTTACAAATGCAAACGTATAGAAATATTTCTAACACCCCTTTCTGTTATCAATATAGTTTGTTTAAGTAGGCCCAATTTGCATTTATCATTTAATCTTTTCGTACCTTTACGTAATTTCATTTAAATGTACGGCCAAATTGGCAGTTTGAATTTGAAATACCCAAAATACAACTCCCAACAGTCGTCCCATGAGTGAGCTGCACGTGCCTCATTCTTGAATGACAGCTATTCAGATTGCAGGCCATAATCCCACCGACAACAATAGTGGACCACGCGCCGCCTACGTGGCACAACAATTGTGGACCATCCTCTCAGCAGGAATATGTGATTTTCCGAAACTAACAATCAACTTCGAAAAATTCGTTTTAACAATGGTCCAAAGGGGTGTTTACGTTTTTTCGAGGGGAAAACTTTTACCTAGAACTACGAAAATACGCCTAAACGATAACCGGAGTAATTTCCTGTCTTTCGAGACCTTTCTCACATTTCTAGCCTTCCTACTTCCGGAGGAGAAGACGTATATATAAACAAACAAACCGACCGACCGACCGTAAGTTTTTAATGGTTACTAGCGGAGTCGCTCGCTTCGCTCGCTCATTCCGCCGCGTCTCGCTAGGCTCGAGGAGATTTCTTGTTGAAACTCATATGGTGCTGACAGACACTCCCAGCAAAAATTATCAAACATATGTTCAAGGAAGTGATCCAAATAATGTGCGCATTTTTCCACTACAGGATAAATATTTAGCCTGCAACTTACTAAGAGTGTTTAAGAAAAAGTGCTGTCTCTGATGAAAAACGCTGATTTTCGTTCGCTTCGCTCACTCAATCAGCGCAACCTACCACTTAATTACTGTATTTACGGAAAAGTGCTGTTCTAATGACAAACGCTGATTTTCGTTCGCTTCGCTCACTCAATCAGCGCAACCTACCCTACTACTTAATTACTGTATTTAGGAAAAAGTGCTATTCTGGTGACAAACGCTGATCATCGTTCGCTTCGCTCACTCAATCAGTGCACACATTTCCTCAGAAACGTGACTGAATCATTGTAATACCTAGAACCTCACATCACATGTAATTTGTGTTAGTACTACACTTTACATGGGCTTTTTTGTTTAACTTTTTTAAGATTTTTTTTCTTTACGTCCTGCTCAGTGAAGATTTTTCCATCGGTTCCTTATCACTTCACTTTCTGATGACCACTCACTATAATCCGTACGAGATTTGTAAACTGGGCGTGGCTAAAAAAAAATATCGATTGTCCACTCCAGTACAGCACCACGACTAGCATCATGGGTAAAAAAAAACCGCCAGTACAGCAGTCACAAAATGGCGTCTATTAACGCCTTCTTCAATCGGGAAAAGAGGTAAAATGATTCACAGCCAACTAGGGAAATTATTTGGAATGTGATCTGCGAAGCAAGGAACCAACAAAGAGCAAGAACGCCGTTTCCCAAGAAACGTCAGATGCAACAAAGGTTTCTTTCAGTTGTGTTTTCAAATAGTTAACGAAGGCGCGCAACTACCCGCCGAAACAAGTGCCACACCAGCCGCAACAGACACTACAGTTCCGCGGTTCATAACGGCAGCGAAATAACGGCCAAAGGCGCCAACGGAACAAGCTTGGACGACTTTCAACTGTCAGCTGCTCGTGCAGCAATAACTGAAATTCACCGAGAAGGTAATTATCCAAATCTTGATAATGTTTTGGCCAAGTTCAAATCGAAGATTGGATTTAAAGATGAGAGAACTTCCGTGGCATTTAACCGTGAAAAAGAAACTTGGGATGAAATACGGAAAATGCAACAATGGAAATTTTAAATAAAAGCGTCCAGCAATTGTTGCCCAGCGTCGCCGATTTTTACGTCAGGTACGACATTTAAGAAGTAATCCGTCTCATTTACAGTATTTATTTATTTGAATGAAACTTGGGTGAATGAGCGTCACGGGCGCGAACGCCAATGGCAGCTATAGAAAAGGCGCACCGGACTCGCAGCTGACAGCGCAAATCACGGCTTGGTTGATCGCCTTATTCCGATCGGAAAGGGCCGAAGACTCATTTTGCTACACACCGGCAGCCAGGATGGTTTTGTTAAAGGCGGCATGCTTCTTTTCCGAACTGGATTTTTTTCCCACTTTCTGCAACCCCCTAGCTTGGCTGTGAACAAACAGCTCTTCTCAAAGTTATACAAACGGTTGTTTTCACAACCACCAAAAATGAAAAGATCTGAAATTTATACTGTTTCACAAATAAATTGTTCACAACAGTAGAACACACTTCCTTCCTTAACTTTTTTTTTT